>JARVGS010000222.1:13628288-13645846 GCA_031762315.1 Hypsolebias antenori | reverse complement strand
TTTACGTCATAAAACCGCCGTCCATAAAACAGCTACTTTTCCACAGCTGCTGCCTGTTTCTGCCGGTCCAGCTTAGTTTTGTTTTTTGAATGTCCAGAGGACCAGACTTAGCTGTTTTAGAGAGTACAGTGCAGTATTTCTCCGCCACTATTTACAACGTACAACCGGAAACTGGAAACGGCGTAACTCGGCTTTTCAAAACAAAATTTCAAAATATATGTATATTTTTTAATGGGAGATGCATTGTAACTACGAAACGTCGTAACTCAAGACCGTCGTAACCCGAGGACTACCTGTATCTGCAAATCTGACTAAGTTCGAGACAGTTATGTGTTTTAGGGTCAGCTGGCAGCCATCAGCAATTAGCTGGACCCCAAAAAGAAATTAGCCATAGATGTCCATTTAGCTATTAGTTAATGAGACAATAAACACTTCTACAATTCCAGGTAAACCACCTTATTACATACACAATACAGTATTTTAAAAGCATCTTTTACATGAAATACTGTTCTTGCTGACGACGTTTTCTTCCTACATATTTACACATACAAAAAAAAAAGATTGCAATTTATTTGCATCTTATCAAGAATCAATCCCTTATCTGTTGTTCTTTCAGTTTATCAGCAACATAAAAGCTTCATAAATTTGTTTTAGCCACACCACCAAGTCAGATTTATAAACCATTGGAAAAGACTGTGGACCGAACAGATGTGTGTAATCATGCATACTTAAAAAGAAGCATGCACACAATATGCCCAAAGGGCCGTATGGCTCAGTCCACTCCTTACTTTTCTAGCTGGTGCCGAGTGACCACTTTGTGATTCTATTATGCTACATATCAAAACACACGTTTATGGTTCAGGAGAAAACAAAAAATAAAATAAACAGTGGTGTAGTTAGCAGACGTTTTTTATCAAGTCACTATCAAACAGTGAAACACACAAACCACAGAATGAAAGCTTTATCACCCAGCTTACTACTAAATATAGAAACTTGGGCTAAATCCAGCACAAAATCCATGCCGTGTGTGTCCTCTGTCTGTTTCCATGTATTGCATAACATCATGCCGAGCTTAGTATTAGTCAGGATGATGCAGAAGGAACGGTTATGAACATGCAAGAGGGAAAAGAATGAGTAATAACTATCCACACAGACGCTGTGAGGCTTAGACTAACATATATTGAATACCAGCAACTACCTGCATAAAGGAAAATACTTTTTTTTGATTGACAATCAGGTACGGTAATTCTGTTTAGTTTTTTTGGGCCATGTCTCAAAAAAAAAAAAAAAAACACCCTCAGTAGAGGAAAATAAACGAACACCTGAATTTTGAAGATAAAAGTTTTAAACATAAGAGCCACACAGAGTGTAGTAAAGTCAGGAGATTTCTGATGGTTGCACAGGTAAATACCTTTGAAAGCTGGCAGTTTCTGCAGCTCCCTGTTGTTGCTCAAGCTGAAGCGAGAGGAGCTCTGCCTCTTGTCCTTTTTGACAGGTGTCTGAGAACCTGGCTGCTTCCCCTTTAGCAGCTGAGTGGTGGGAGGAATGCTGTTGTTCGTCTTCCTGTTTGAACTCTGCTGAAACGAGAAGGAAAACCCACATTAGTGGCACAGAACGAAAACGAACAGAGGTGGATATTGTGTGAAAAGCCTCGAGGAAAATCCACTGCATGTAGCCAGCAACTAAACCATGTAATAGAGGAGTAAAAGCTGAAAGTGAGGTGACGTTTGTTACCGGATAATGTATTAATCTGCTACAAAGACTGGAATTAACATTTGTGTGTGGAAGGTTAGATTTCTAGGTAAACTTTTAAATATTTGAAACACAACAAACAAAGCCTTCCTACATATTAATATCCTTTACAGCTGGGGATACTGTGACCGCATGGTTAGAGCAGTCATCCTACAATGGGAGAGTTGGGGGTTCAATTCCATCAGCAGTCCCATGCTGACATGTCTCTGGGCAAGACACTGAACCCCTCATTGCCTCCGATGTGTGTCCCATCAGTGTATGAATGATCTAAAGCACTGATTATTCTTCGTAAAGATCTAGTAGAGTGCTGTATGGATGGGTAATGAGGACACAGATTGTGTTGTAAAGAGCTTTGAGTATCTTGATATGATAAATAGGTGTTATATAAGTACAGTCCATTTACCATTTACAGTAAAGCGTCCTTTGGTAACGCACATGGCGGGTGGAAACAACAGCTTGCAGCACAAACATTTTAATAGGACTAAAGTTTTTAATCAGACTGCTCAAACATAAACTTCAGAAAGAGGTTGGTGTGATGTTAAAATTATTGGCTTGAAAACGTAAAAAGTATTTTCCAGTGGCTCAACAAAGAGGAAAATAAAGTTGTTTAGCGAATAACATATTATTTACAGTGCCCAGAATTTGCCTTAAGCAAAATATAAAATTAAGAGCAGATGTTTGAGCATTTTTACTGACAGCTGCCCATTTGTATTTTAATGTTAGAGCATCCCTGACAGTCCAATTACGGTAATCTGGTTAAGAGAGAAACTAGATTATACTCAGCGAGCAGCCTAACAGTTGTCATACCAGACATAAAACGAGCATCGGACTAGTTTTGAAAACATGCCCCAGCATGTTGCATAAACTGATTTTTGTGAGTGGGTCCTATAAAAGGTCACATTCAAGCCTGCTGCATTCCGACATTTTGCCTATGGATAAAAATTTTAATTTAACCATGTCAACAAACCGCTTTTGTTGTGACTTTGAATACGTATTGAAAACAAATTAAGAGTTTTCAGCCATTTTTAACTAATCGATCGTCTTAAAACAGTTCAGACGAACTCGGCACGTTTGTGTCCGTTCACTTGCTGATTAAAATCACGACACATTCACAATCAAAATTAACCAGGATTTGTTCATGATTCTCCTGGTGCTAGCTAAGGTGCAAACAATGAAGTTAAGCTAAGATTTAAACTTGTAAGTCTAATATAGGTGGGAAAACACAGTACAAGGCTTCTACCAAGTTGGGCTGAGAGTGACTAAAATTAAGTTACTACCAAAAAAAATGTTCGGTACAAAGTCTTTGATTTGGTGTTTTATTTTACTCTCACTTCCTACCTACTGGTTACAGAGTTTAACATAAAGAACTGTTGTGTAACATTTCTATATTACATTAAGGCTTGGTTTAACAGCTTAATGAAGGAAGGTGGAGAAAACTGCAACGACTAAAATCAGAGAAAAAAGAGAACAATGTTTAAAGATGAAAAGCACATTGGTAAATATAAAAAGGAATATTTCACCTACCGGTAAATGTAAACACTAATTAATGCTCTTATTTATTTATAATTATTTCACTTCATTGCTGCGCTCAGTTTTCTCTTCGCCAGACATTTTAGAAATACTGCACATTAGAGGTGTGATCACAACACTGCAATACTGTGAAATTGAGGTATTTCGGTTCGCAGACTGTCAGAATGTTGGAGCAGACAAAGCCTATTTATAACACGGGTTATAACTGTTACATTACGCCATAAACAAAATAAACCGATATACTTTATTTTTGATGTGTGAAGGCAAGCGAAACTTTCACAATGAAGATTTTTAATTTCCCCACTGTAAACAATCTTTCCTCATGCATATTAGCTGGTATGAAGATCTCTTTTCAAACTGATTCACCAATTGCACTGCCCAGTTTCATAGAGACCAACATGAATCATGAGTCAATAGTGCTCTGATTTATTTACCTCATGCTCTGAATTCTCCTGTCCCCCTCCCTTCCCTTTGCCAGACTTGGAAGAGTCCTGGAAAAGAAAGCAAGATGCAGTTGGGATGATGTTAGTGAATAAGCTAACACAAACAGACCCGGTGAAAGTTGCACAAATGCCAAATCTGCGAACCCAGCTGCGTACAGATACTTATTACTCAAACATGCATCATATATTTGAAAGCTAAAACGTACTACACGTAAATAAGGTTCAAACAATTAGGAAAGCCTGTCCATTAGAAGTGCAGAGTACCTCACTTCCAGTTAACGGTCCTGTATTTGTAATAAAGCAGCGCGAGATACTGGTGCTAATGTTGATAGCGGTTAGCTGCCTGGCTAACGCTAATACGATTGAACACTGAGCTAATATAATAGTAGCTAAAACGTATCGATACGCGCTGTGTTTATCAATATAATTCACCACCGCTTGGCAATACTCAAACTCACCTTGTCTTTTTTAGGCTTATTCGGCATTTTTACTACCTTAGCCGCCCTTGCCTCCTTCTTTACAACCAGAACCTTGACAACTCTCCGAACACCACCACACTACAAGGCGGTTCAGACTGTACCCGCTCTCTGATTGGCTGCTGTCTGTCAGCTGACACCAGTGTTGCTGATCCGTGTGTGAGCGCGCCCCCTGCTGATGAAAGCGAGGAATGCCGCCCACTCCTGTTTGAAGTCCTTTTTCAAACTTGCATTATTTTAATGAAGTCACTCTGACACTTGCCACAACAAAAACAACTGAACTTGAATCTGACTATTAGAGTATATACAACAAAGCCGCAATAATATTAATAATAACTTGAATCTGTGAGTGTACAAATGTTCAATTCTGTTCTTTTCTACCCACGTTAGTGTTTTTATGCCAATAATCTCCTTTTTTGTTAATCAACACATTTTAGTCATACGTTTGAATTTTTAGCTGATACATCCTTGTTGCTCTGTGAAATTATCTTGTGGAGTATTAGTCTTGAACTTGATTTTCTCTTCGATTACATTCAATCTAGAATTATTGTATTTTTTCAGCGGCTAAACTGACAGTGTCCTTCTAGCTAATCTTGTTTTTTGTACACATGTGAATTTTTAAAAGTCAGACAAAGTACATATGCAATAAACTATAATTATTGATGCCATTTAGTTCCTCTTTTGGTTTAATGTGTGAAAAAGAAGCAGAAAGCATTGCAGTCAATAATTTGACTGGTTCCTCTGCCAGCACGGACCTACTAGTTTCCCACACGTGCTTCATAAATGACTGTCAGTCTCGCAGATTTATCAGGACAGTGGTTCCTCTCTGATTTTGATAAGGCGTTTTTAAAAAATGTCAAAGTAAAATACTGCTGCGCTGCCATCGGAAAATATTTCACTGAATGTAAGTGAACTTATATAACTCAATATTTGATTTATGAAACCTGACATTTCTCTCTTTTATCATTTTCCCCCAGGGCCGGCCCAAGGCATAAGTTGCTTAGGGCCCCGGGCCACTAGTGGGCCCCTAAGTGGAATTTAATTTATTTTATTTTTTTTAGTAATGATTTCTATGATTCTATTACACATAATTTCATAATAAAATTGTGATTTTTTTAAATAATATTTTTAATATTACTTTCTATAATAATATAGCATGTGTCAAACTCAAGGCCTGTGGGCCTCAGAAACAGAACTTCAAGATAACAATTGTGTGCTTCAATATTACTTTATCAGTCTAAACAAATCAGTTTTTATGTTTATAATGCCAAATTACTCAAACATAAAATTTTTAATTTTTAGAAGTAGTCATCAAATTCAGAAAAGGACAGGCAGTCCCCGAGTTACGGCGCCATCGACTTGCAACTCGGACTTATGGCGCCACCCCCAGTGATGTCATCACACCTTACGTTGTCTTTTTTATGCAGCATTTTATGTTTTTTTTTTTTTTTATTCGATTTTTTTTTTTTTTTTTTTTTAGGGTATTTTGTTAGCTAACTGCTTGGAATCACATTAAAACGGCGTTTTAAGTACGCTGTTGTTTTACATTGAAAAAAACGTGTTTAAAAAGACGTTACGGCAGCCATGTGGCCGGCGCTCCGCGTTACGGCAAAATCGAATTGCGAACGGTCCTTAGGTCCGGAACCCGTTCGTAAGTCGAGGACTGCCTGTATTTGACCATTTTGTTAGGTAGTTTTATCATTCCATTCTGCCATGTCCGGCCTTTTGAGGACCCCAAAACCAAATTTCCCTTAGGGTCCCATGGGGGCTTGGGCCAGCCCTGCTTTTTCAGCACAAGTTTATAGTTTGTTGGACAGCTGATGAGGTCATCATCTTTAATATTTTCAATTTTGTCAGCAAAAGTCCCTCATGTCCTAATAGAAAGTTTGTTTTGGAATGTTCCTAAATGTAAACGCTGAATTTCGGATAGATATCTGGTCACGTGTCGCGTTGGGTGGAGCAAACCAAAAACTGAAAATAAAATTCATTGGAGTTAACTGTTACAATATATCTGTGGTGTTCCTAGGTCACAGTACTTTATTTGATCTTAGTGTGTAGAAAACTAATATTTCGTTAATTGTCCAGACTAATCAATTTTTCATATGTGTACTATTACAGTATTTTGGTATTGCTTGTAACAAAACAAAAAATAAAAAAAGAAACTTTTTTCAATCTTTATTTATTTATGTGCGCCACTGTTCCAAACAATAACTTCAAGATATTTACAGTAATAGAATACAAACTTTGGACTGTCAATAAATACAAAAACACAACTGCAAATGGTGCAACAAACAAAAAGTGACAGGAATGATTCTGAAATAAAGTGGTCTGGAATGAATGATTCTGGAAAAAAAAAAAAAAAAAAAAAAAAAAAATTGGAGGGAAGTCTGGAATGAAGGAAAAAACCCGTTTCAAGAACCAAAAGGAATTGTTTGAAGTTCATTTACAACGTTGAAACTTTTGAACTGTACACTAAACTCATTTTGAACATTTGCAGGAAGAGGAAATGACTCAATCCACTTCCTCCATCCTAGACGTGTCCTCATCCCCTTCAAGTGGGGGCATGTCCTCAGTGGGAGCAGCGGTGGTGTCGTCTGATGTCACGTCGTCTTCATCAATACCTGAAGGTGACGAGAAGAGAACCATCAGTAAAACCAAGCATGCATTTAGTAAAAAAGGTGTATGCGTCAACGCTGGAACATACCAAGACCCAGTTTGATCATCCTGTAGATGCGGTTGGCGTGAGTCTGTGGGTCCTCCAGTGAGAATCCTGAAGACAGCAGGGCGGTCTCGAACAGGAGGATGACCAGGTCCTTCACAGACTTGTCGTTCTTGTCGGCCTCAGCCTTTTGCCTCAGCGTCTCCATGATGGGATGGTCGGGGTTGATCTCCAGGTGTTTCTTGGCAGCCATGTACCCCATGGTGGAGTTGTCCCTCAGTGCCTGGGCCTTCATGATCCTCTCCATGTTGGCCGTCCAGCCGTAGGTGCTCGTGACGATGCAGCAGGGTGAAGACACTAGGCGGTTGGAGACGGTGACCTGCACAGGGGAGGAGACAAAGTTTTAGTTACATCAAGTTGTGTGGGTTACACCTTCAATTTGACATCAACGCACTTTTTCCACTTTCTTCTCCAAGATATCTTTCATGATTTTGCAGAGGTTCTCAAACTGGGCCTTCTTCTCCTCCTGCTTCTTCTTCTCTTCCTCATCCTCCGGCAGCTCCAGACCTTCCTTGGTCACTGAAACCAGGTTTTTTCCTTCGAACTCCTTCAGCTGCTGGACACAGTACTCGTCAATGGGCTCGATCATGTAGATGACCTCCAGGCCAGCTTTGCGCAGTCGCTCCACAAAGGCAGAGTTGGCCACCTGGTCTTTAGTTTCTCCTGTGGTCAAGACACGATGGCAAATTATAAAATCATGTACATGTAAAAATGTTTAATTTTTGTAGCACTGGTTAGTCAGATCCTCACCTGTGATGAAGTAGATGTGCTTCTGGCTGTCCTTCATCCGTGTGACGTAGTCCTTCAGGGAAACCATCTCGTCTCCGGAGGCAGAGGTATAGTACCGCAGCAGTTCTGACAGCTTCTTTCTGTTCTGGGAGTCTTCATGGATACCGAGCTGCACGAGGGACATGTCAAAGTTGTCATTACATGTGCAAGACGGCGCTTTGAGCCAACATCCACACACTGAACCCAACTTGTCAGAAGTTGTGATGTTCATCTACCTTGATGTTCTTGGAGAACTGCTCGTAGAACTTCTTGTAGTTCTCCTTGTCCTCAGACAGTTCTGTGAACAGCTCCAGGCACTTCTTGACCAGGTTCTTGCGGATCACCTTCAGGATTTTGCTCTGCTGAAGCATTTCTCTGGAGATGTTCAAGGGAAGGTCCTCAGAGTCCACAACACCCCTAATGAAGTCTAAAAAAAAAAAAAAAAAAAAAAAAAACACAACAAAACTTTAACATCTGCTCTTCTGTGATCGGCACTGAAATGAGTCGAGACCTCCGGGGTCAACTATACTTACTGAGATACTCTGGGATGAGCTCATCGCAGTTGTCCATGATGAAGACTCTGCGCACGTACAGCTTAATGTTGTTCTTCTTCTTCTTGTTCTCAAACAGGTCAAAGGGCGCGCGACGGGGCACGAAGAGGAGAGCGCGAAACTCCAGCTGACCCTCAACTGAGAAATGCTGCAGGAGTAAAAGAGAATAAATTTTTACTTGGTCAGAAATTAAAGAGCAAAATAAAATTTAAAACAACTTAAGACTCACCTTGACTGCCAGGTGGTCCTCCCAGTCGTTGGTGAGACTCTTGTAAAACTCTCCGTACTCCTCGTTGGTGATGTCATCAGGGTTGCGAGTCCACAGAGGTTTGGTCTTGTTCAGCTCCTCCTGGTCGATGTACTTCTCCTTGATCTTTTTCTTCTTCTTTTTGTCTGAAGACTTGTCGTGGTCGTGCTCCTCATCCGAGCCGACGTCCTCGATCTCGGGCTTGTCCTCGTCCTTCTCCTCTTCCTTGTCCTTTTCTTCCTTGTCCTTCTCTTCCTCCTCAGCCTCGTCGTCACTCACCTCCTTGTCCCGCTCTTTCTCCACCTAAAGAAAGTCATGGGTCCAGTCACTTATATTTTGCAATGTAAATATATTTCCGATCTATGCAACTTAAACCGTGGACTGGATTTTTTTTTTTTTAAACACTTACAAAGAGTGTTATGGGGTAGCCGATGAACTGTGAATGCTTCTTCACAATTTCTTTGATCCTCCTCTCTTCAAGGTACTCGGTCTGGTCTTCTTTCAGGTGCAGGATGACCTTAGTTCCACGTCCCAGGGGTTCAGCTGCACCGAGGACAAACAAGTTAGTGCTTATTGCGACAAGTGCTTCCAAAAATGTTATACTGTAGTTCAAAATTACTTACAGTTGTCAAGTTTAACTGTGAATGAACCCCCAGCGGAGGATTCCCACACGTACTGCTCGTCGTCGTTGTGCTTTGTGATGACCGTCACCTTCTCAGCAACCAGGTAGGCCGAGTAGAAACCCACACCAAACTGTCCGATCATGGAGATGTCCGCTCCAGCCTGCAGAGCCTCCATGAAAGCCTTGGTGCCAGACTTGGCAATGGTGCCCAGATTATTGATCAGATCAGCCTTGGTCATGCCGATGCCCGTGTCGATCAAGGTGAGGGTGCGCTCCTCTTTGTTGGGTATGATTTCGATTTTTAAGTCCTTGCCAGTGTCAAGCTTGGAGGGGTCAGTGAGACTCTCATAGCGGATTTTGTCTAGAGCCTGTTAGATGGGGAATAAAGAACGTTCTGTTAGGACTACGGAGAATTGTTTTGTTGCCTTAAATCTGGATTGCACTTATTAACCATCTCAATACACAACTATGGCACTTACATCAGAAGAGTTGGAGATAAGCTCCCTAAGGAAGATCTCTTTGTTAGAATAGAAAGTATTGATGATCAGGGACATCAGCTGAGCAATTTCAGCCTGGAATGCGAAGGTCTCAGTCTCCTCCTCCATTGGTTGCTCCTGTAGTTCAGGCATCTGGGACAAAAAATTCATTCATTCATTCAAACTTTTATTTATGCATATATAGTCCCATTGAGCCTTGGGGACATGGGGTAAGAAAAAACTTTTTTTTTTTACAATTTGGTGTATCAAGGTGCCGTTTGATGGATCAGCTCTTGCAGATTTCAGAACACTTCAATGTACAGGTACTAGGAGCTATTTTAATTTCAAACTGGCTGAAATGGTGCATTTAGGGACCTGTCCCTTGGTGTATAAAATCTGTTAAAATTGGAAAAAAACACGTTTAAAGTTTGGGATATTAATAAGCATTAACAGGCAGCAAGCAAGTCCTTTGTCCTTCTTGAACTGCGTTGATCAGAAAGCGCGCCCCCTGCTGGTGGACAGCACGAACAGCAACGTTCTGGAAGCTACCAGGATGCTGCGCAGAACTCTCTAGCAGCTTCTGGAGAATGCGAAGCCCCGCCCTCTTTCTACCTGAACTGATGAGTCAATGAATGACAGCTCCGCTCCTCGAGGCTTAAATCTGCTCTGACAAACCAGCGTGGACGGTACAAGCTTTTTATGGAACCTGACAAAATGTACTAAACCGTAATGCAACAAGCTTTGCTGGCCAACTTGGTGCACTGAGCATCAGTGTGCGGCTGAACATCAAAGCCAGCATACCAGAAAATTAGAAATGAACTGCAACAACTAACCTTAGAATTTTATTTATACTGTATAATGAAGTCATCTCAGGGCACAGAAATATTCAAATACATTATCAGTGCAATTATGTCCTGAAAATTTTCAGAAACGTAGCCATTGATAAAATAAACGCGCTCTGACGAAGAAAAAACTATCTTCCGTTTGGCTAATTATCGTCAAAATTAGCCCTTTTTTTAACCTGTCTCAGCGCATTAAGAAAGAATTAAGAAAATAAATGTACCTTTATCCCCGGAACGTGTCAAGCTCTCCAAAAACAGGAACGTACCTCGACTGGTAATCTATTTGACGAGTAAATCTCGGTGCTGGTTTTATACTTTCTCAGAGAGTTCGAGAAGATACCGACCCAAGCTTCCAGAACCGTCTGAAATCTCCCTACAGTGACCGCTGACAGGTCAGGCGAACTGTCAATCATGGTTTGTATACGCCTATTTTGGCAGATGAAGGCGGGATGCTCCGTGCTCATCGCTGATGGGTTGGTAAGACTGTCAATCACTTTCTTTGTGTACGCCTTGTTTTCCTTTTTTGGTAGATGGAGGCAGGATGGGTTTAGAAAAGTCAAGAAAACGCGCGAATGGAAACTACAAGATCACTGAAAATTCCAGAACATTAAAAAAAAAAAAGAAAATTGTGAAAATTAGCAAACGATTATATTTTTATATTGTAATCTACACCTTCCCATATTTCCAGGAAGCCCTTTATTTGCTGGAAGCTGGCAAAGTTACCAATAATAATTGGTAATAATAAGAAGAAATGATACGTCTTATTTGCAAACATTTTATTACAAATTTGAAAGCTTTACATATAAAATGTAATAGTTACAAAAACAGACATGACTTTATAATACTCTTAATGCTTGTTTTTATATAAATAGCAATTACAAAGCAAAAAAAAAAATTACAGCCTACATTAATACAAATATTTTGAGACACCAATGACAAATAGATGCTGTTAAATAAAATGTTTTAAAGATAAAAATAACTTACAAAAATAAACATTAGGAAAAGCCTGGAAACATCAAGAAAGTATCTTAGTCAACTTCCTCCATTCTTGACGTGTCATCATCTTCCAAAACAGGCATGTCTTCATCGGCTGGCTGAACGCTGTCTTCAACTGCTGATTCATCATCATCAATCCCTGCGAAAACAATGCATTCATCATCAACCAAAACCCACTGGAAGTATATAGTATTAGTATTTTTCTGGTAGTAGGGTGAATAAAACATACCAAGACCCAGTTTGATCATCCTGTAGATGCGGTTGGCGTGAGTCTGTGGGTCCTCCAGTGTGAATCCTGAAGACAGCAGGGCGGTCTCGAACAGGAGGATGACCAGGTCCTTCACAGCCTTGTCGTTCTTGTCGGCCTCGGCCTTCTCCCTTAGCGTCTCAACGATCGGATGCAGCGGGTTGATCTCGAGGTGCTTCTTAGCCGTCATGTACCCCATGGTGGAGTTGTCCCTCAGTGCCTGAGACTTCATGATCCTCTCCATGTTGGCCGTCCAGCCGTAGGTGCTCGTGACGATGCAGCAGGGGGACGCGACCAAGCGGTTGGAAACCACAACCTGTGGAAAATACAATGTGGCGTTATTGCAAGGCTCCACCACACTTGGTTCAGTTTTACTGATGGAACCAAGACACTACTTCTGTAATTTCCAGAAGGACATTAAAGACATTACCTTCTCAATTTTTTTGTCGAGAATGTCCTTCATTATCTTGCAGAGGTTCTCGAACTTATTTTTCAGCTCCTCCTGCTTTTTCTTCTCATCTTCATCTTCAGGCAGCTCCAGGCCTTCCTTTGTCACTGAAACCAGGTTCTTCCCATCGTACTCCTTCAGCTGCTGGACGCAGTACTCGTCAATGGGCTCGATCATGTAGATGACCTCCAGGCCAGCTTTGCGTAGGCGCTCCACAAAGGCAGAGTTAGCCACCTGGTCTTTGGTCTCTCCTGTAAAAGGCATTATGAGTGATGTAATCAACATTACATCATTAACAAATCATGTCAAATTTTTTGATGTGCGACTTACCAGTGATGTAGTAAATGTGTTTCTGGTTGTCCTTCATGCGAGAGACGTAGTCTTTAAGGGAAACCACCTCGTCTCCAGAGGCAGAGGTGTAGTATCGCAGCAGCTCAGACAGCTTCTTTCTGTTCTGGGAGTCTTCGTGGATTCCAAGCTGAAATGTAACGTGGTTTTTTTCGTCATCAATATGAACTCTCAAAGTGAAATTGATCAGGAAAGTTCAACTCAGAAGAGTGAAACTACCTTGAGGTTTTTGGAGAACTGCTCGTAGAACTTCTTGTAGTTGTCCTTGTCTTCAGCCAGTTCTGTGAACAGCTCCAGGCACTTCTTGACCAGGTTCTTACGAATCACTTTCAGGATCTTGCTCTGCTGAAGCATCTCTCTGGAGATGTTCAGAGGAAGGTCCTCAGAGTCCACAACACCCTTGATGAAATCTGCGAACAGTTGATAAACACTGTTCAGACACCCAAAGCCAGGCAAATGTATTTTTTTTTTATATTTAACAAGCTATTTGAATCATGAATGTTGGACGACTGGTGATTTATTTGTGAGTAGACATTCGTATACTGAGGTTACAGAGCATTAAGTGTAAAACCACTAGACTGAGGAACAGCTTCTACCCTGATCTGTTCTGTATTATTATTGTTGATCACAGTGGTTCCCAACACTGGTCCTTGAGGAACACCATCCTGCATCTTTTAGTGGTTTCCCTGCTCCAACACACCTGATTCAGTGATTTAATTACTTCCTCGTGTTCTGCAGAAGCCCATTAATCACCCATTAATTACAATCAGGTGTGTCGGAGCAGAGAAACAACTAAAACATGCAGGATGGTGTTCCTCAAGGACCAGGGTCGAGAACCCCTTAGATTCTTGTATACTGTTTCTTTATTTTATATTTTTGCTATTTTTGAGTGTAACTGGGAACTTGAGTGCACAGTTTTGTTCCGCCTCATGCACCGCCTGTGATGCGAATGACAGTAAAGAAACTTGAACGTTGAACTTTGTATGTTTTACTTACTGAGATACTCTGGAATCAGCTCCTCGCAGTTATCCATGATGAAGACCCTGCGCACATAGAGCTTGATGTTGTTTCTCTTTTTCTTGTTTTCAAAGAGGTCAAAGGCAGCTCTTCTGGGTACAAAGAGCAAGGCCCGGAACTCCAGCTGACCCTCCACTGAGAAATGCTGCAGGCACAAGCAAAAAGCACATTTTGTTGGCACACAGCAGACCTAAGTGATAACGAGTGGGTTTTTTTTGGTATCACTGGCTCACCTTGACCGCCAGGTGGTCCTCCCAGTCGTTGGTGAGACTCTTGTAAAACTCGCCGTACTCTTCGTTGGTGATGTCATCTGGGTTACGGGTCCAGATGGGCTTTGTCTTGTTCAGCTCTTGAGCGTCGATGTACTTTTCCTTGATCTTATGTTTCCTTTTGTTCTTCCCGTCCTTTGAATCTTCATCCTCGTCCGAACCCACATCCTCAATTTTAGGCTTGTCCTTGTTCTCAGCAGCCTCTTTCTCCACCTCCTCCTCTTTCTCTCCCTCCTCCAGGTCCACTTCCTTCTCTCTTGTCTTCTCCACCTGGAACATGTGAAAAGGTTTATAAGTATCTCATTTAGTTTGACATTTCTGTTGTTCATTCATATGATACGTTCAGTTTGGATAAAGTACTAAATGATAACCTACAAAAAGTGTTATGGGGTATCCAATAAATTGTGAGTGCTTCTTCACAACTTCCTTAACGCGCTTCTCCTCGCAATATTCAGTCTGATCTTCTTTCAGGTGCAGGATGACTTTTGTTCCTCTGCCAAGGGGCTCGCCTGATCGAATCAACATCAAACTCAGTGTCAGAGAATGAATGAAACAGTATTACGCAAACGACTTGACTCGAGTCCAGTGAAGAGAAGTAAACATACCGGTGTCGGTTTTTACAGTGAACGAGCCACCAGCCGCAGACTCCCACACGTACTGCTCGTCGTCGTTGTGCTTTGTGATGACCGTCACCTTCTCAGCCACCAGGTAGGCAGAGTAGAAACCCACACCAAACTGCCCGATCATGGAGATGTCCGCTCCAGCCTGCAGAGCCTCCATGAAAGCCTTGGTGCCAGACTTGGCAATGGTGCCCAGGTTGTTGATCAGGTCGGCCTTGGTCATGCCGATGCCCGTGTCTATGAGGGTCAGGGTGCGAGCGTGCAGGTCAGGCCTGATTTCAATCTTAAGGTCCTTGCAGGACTCAAGTTTGCTGGGGTCAGTCAGGCTTTCATATCTGATCTTGTCCAAGGCCTGTCAAGAAGAGGAAAGTCTTGTTTACATGGAGCACTTTATTTTTGCTATTAAAAATAAAAAATAGGGAGAAAAAGTGCAATTGTGTTCAGATGTTGCTTTTTTTTCTTACATCTGAGGAGTTGGAGATGAGCTCCCTAAGGAAGATCTCTTTGTTTGAGTAGAACGTGTTGATGATCAGAGACATAAGCTGAGCAATCTCAGCCTGGAAGGCAAAGGTCTCCACTTCCTCCTCCATAACGTGTCCGGCATTCTCAGGCATCTAAAGGACAGCAAAAAGGGTTGATGAAAAACTGCATTAACTATTTATGCTACTTTTGCTAATAAGATAAGAATTATTTATTGATCCCACAGGAAATTGTTGCAAACGTGTTAATAATGTTTGTATTTCTAAATTCAATATTTTCAAATTCAACCTTAGTTTTATATTCCAGACATTTCGGCCACATGGCTCACATGTGGACTCCACGAACACATGCTGCATCTGTCAATCACCAAGTGGGCAACTGGTTGGAGCTCTGACGCTTAAAACCCACCTCTCCCAACCTTCACCCAGTGGCTTTAATGCCACGATGGTTTTAATAAAGAAAGCAGACGAGAGCAACTTGAAAATACAATAAACTGTATCTTCAATTTTTATGACAAATAAGCTGATGTTTAAGTAGAAAAATACAATTTAGCCAAAGTTTAAACACTCTATATTGTTTCGTTTGTTTATTTATTGTTTGTTTTAAAGATGTGTCTACTGGTTTTCCTGCTCTCTAGTTGCTCCGTTCCAGCTCAGGGTCACCCTCCCTGCCATGTGCTCCTTCCACGTTGTGCTCTCACATGAGGTAAAGGCTGCTCTGCTACAGTCACTCAGTAATCATGTATGGTAGATTACTGAATAACGCTGAAATGTCAAAAAAGATAGCTGCTACAGTCTTACCTTGATGGTGATCTTTGTCACTTCTTCAGATTAATTGTCAGATAAATCTCTTCTTTTCTTTTCTTTTCGCGCAGAGCTTCAAAATGTATGAGTCGCTGCTCCTCCAGTGGGCACTTAAACCTCTCGCTGATGCATTTAAGTGAGTGCCTTCGTGAGTCTATGCAGACCCAAGGCCATGCCGGCGTCTTTTTATACTTCAGGGGTGGGTTTCTCGAAGCTCCTCTTCAGAAGCTTCCAGAAGACATGTTCACCACAGTGAGGGAGAGGTGTTAAGGAAAGACCGAGAACGGGGGGGTAGCAAGAGAGATATCCCTGAAGTTCATGTGCCCTTATAGGGCTGCAGAGTCACAAGGAGTGCCTGTCACTCACTGCAGGAGCCTTGCTGATAGCTTGTCGGCCTGCTGGGCCCTGCACGCCCCTGTGAGCGTCACAGCTGCTTTTGCCATCACCTGCTGCTGGTCATCTCCAGGAACTCGCCCAAACTGAACTGTAATGGACAGCAGGGTTTTAGGTAGATGGGGGTGTGTGTGTGTGTGTGTGTGGGGGGGGCAAAATTAGCTAAATCTGTGGCAAATTTTAGGCAGTTTAGCAGACTACATATTTTATTGTATATCTTACAAGAGCTAAGAAAGTTGCACTTCAGATTGACACAGAAGCTGCCAGCTCCCATTTTAGTATCTTTGTGGAGCGTTCAACTTCTTCTTCCTTTTTTAAATTCATTTATTTATTATTTTTATAAAACATATATCAAGAACAAAAATGTGTGGCCTCATTTTAGACCCCTGTCTGAGGTTAGGATCAGACTGAAGTGGATGAAAGTACGTAGCATCGATTTAGACTGAAATACACAATTTAATCTGAACACATTGCATTAATGAGAATGGAAAGTGGATCACAGTGTCATGATTGTGTTTTTAATTCCAGAATGAGTTGAGCTGAAATGTGGGAAGATTTATGTAATATATCTCAGGAAAAATATGGACATGATGGAATATTTGCACATCCCCACACACCACTGTATGTTGATTAGACATCATAGGAGGTGAAGCACGTTGAAAACCCATTGAAAATGCTTCTATTAAACACTAAAAATGACACATTTTGTTGAGACTGTTATTTTGAATACAGTATAGATAAGTCTAATTGTGAACCTTAATGACTTCAAATGATCAGAAGATGGCAGTGTTTTTCACTTGTCTGATTTCTATTACATAATCCAAACGTGTCCAGCTGATACTAGAAGCTGACTTTGTGTATTTGTGAAACTTGAAGCACTGTTGCAATCACTGTTAAATCAAATATTCAAGAGACTGTGAAACAGAAATTGATGTTTCTGGAATGTAATTTTAAGAGGTGCTAGTTTCTTGTTTGTTTTTAGTATTTTCTTCTAAATCATGTCTTGTTTAAAAATCTAAACACTATTTTTATTAGCTTGTACGTAGTTACAGCTGTACGAACCATTTAGCCATTAAAACATGTCAAACAGATGTCACAGTTATAGTAGAGTTATAGCTATAGAGTTTTAAAGTGAAAATTATGACAAAAAAATAAATAAATCAGAATTATGACTTTCAAAGGCATAGTTACATGCAAAATTAGAATTACAAGTTTCTAAATCACAATGATAAAATAAAAAGCTGGAAATTAAAATGTTTTATTCACTTATGACTTTGAAACTAATAATATGACTTTGCATATCATAATAATGACAAACCATTTTACAAACTGGATTCCAAAAAAGTTGGGACACTAAACAAATTGTGAATAAAAACTGAATGCAATGATGTGGAGAAGGCAAATTTTATTCGTAATAGAACATAGATGACAGACCAAAAGTTTAATCTGAGTAAATGTAACATTTTAAAGGAAAAATATGTTGATTCAAAATTTCACAGTGTCAACAAATC
>JARVGS010000222.1:13599601-13612729 GCA_031762315.1 Hypsolebias antenori | reverse complement strand
AAGGCTGATGGGCACATACACTTTTCTTTGTTTCAACAGGGTACGTAGGATAAGTGATCAGTAAAAATGTTAGGATAATTTAGTATTATTATTTCAATAGCTCATTAAATAAATATACCACACAAGAACAAGTAGATAATTTTCTTATCCCAGTGTAATCTTGCAAATTGGAACAGAGTTGAAGTACAAGCAGACGAGATGTTTACATGGCGCTTCATCTCCAAGTCTGTTCACAGACAACATAAAAAAGTGTATTTTTATAACGTTATCAGAGATGCTGCAGATTAGGCCTTGACTTTATGAGGTGAAAGGCTCCATGCTTCTGCTCCAGTCTGTCCAGACAAAACACTCTCACCACACATGGTTCATATACATATGAGAATAAGTGGGGAAAAAAAAAACAAACATCTGTGACATTTCACATCTCCATCAAAAAGGACGCATCACTTTCAAGTTTGAAGAAAAAATGTTAAGCTAAATGTATCAAATATGTGCACACCGTGTATTTATAAAGAAAATTATGCACCCTATGGAATCGAGACAAACTGACAGAAGCGAAAAAAATTTGTATGTGTATAAAAACAGGTTGGAGTAAGAAAAGTTGGTTCACACAAGATTTGTTAATTCTGGACAATTCATAAGTTTAAATGTGAACAATCAGGTCAACAATCTGAAAAACTAAAAATCCATCCAATTGTCTTTCCCTGCTTCTTCCTTTTCGGGTGGTGGGGGTCACTGGTGCCCATACCCAGCTATCACTGTGCAAGAGGCAGGGGACATCCTGGACAGGTCCAAATCCATCACAGGGACACTAATAGAGACAAACAAGACAACATTCACTCTCACTCAAACCTAGAGACAATTTAGAGTTGCAGTCAGACTAACATGCACGTTTTTGGTCTGGGAGGAAACCCACGCATGCACAGAGAGAACATGGAAACTCCATCCAGCAAGATCCCGGGCTGGGATTTGAACTCGCGACCTCACTGAGAGGCAGCAGCATCACCATGCCACCAAACTAAAAAAATCATACAGCTTAATTTGTATATGAAAACTATATAAGATTTCAAAACGCCAGTTCAGACGTGAAGTCCAACTTTCAGTGACTCATTTAAACTTTAAACAATGAAGTTATGTATCAAGTATACTCGATGTATCAAATATACTCAAAGTATCGCAAGTTTTTTAATTTATCATGGTTAAAATGGCTCTATCTCAACCATCGAGTAAATCTGTGTAGTTCTTTTTCTGTCCGTCCGCACCACCAACTTCACGCAGCCCCTCCTCTTCCCTCACTGAATGCAAACAGCCCCTCATATGCTGCTTTACACACGCTTACTAACGTCGTGAAGGTGGTGCAGCTGAAGATTAGTATTTAATATATGTAAATTGTTCTTTTTTACACATTCATTTTTTTTTTATTATTTTTTTTTACAGTCGCAGCTGTTTGTTAATAAATGTCCCTAACAAGTGGGACAAAGCTTTAACTCGGAAATATATTTTTGTTATTACCGGTACTTTAAGGAAAAAAAAAAAAACGAGATATTGCATATTGCCATTTATCTGAAAAAATACCAAGATATTGTATATCGCTATTTATCTTTTTTTTTTTTTTTTAATCAAGATGTTAATTTTGGTCCATATCGCCCAGGCCTACTGTGAAGAACACCCAGAGAAGGTTGAGTTTTCTTGCTTCATAAAAACCCCATTAATCCCCTTGTTTTAATTTTTTTCATTGTTTTGTTACATAGCACTCCAAACATCACAGACCATCCCGAGCCACACAATTTGGTATATAGTTTGAATATTTCAGTTCAAAGCTGCGAGACAAGATACAGGAGAAAATTTCTGAACAGGATAAGGATGATTCAGAGCTTATGCACTTGTACATTTATTACAGTACCCTAACTATGGGGTGCCGTTTGTAAAGTTACACAGTCAAAAGTTAACAGCAGAATTTTGGTTTATTTAACCTTTCATAAGAAAAAAATAGTTTTTGTTTTCAAATTCAAAGCTTCACCATGTCATTCATACATTTATAAATATGATAGTTCAATAACTAAATATTTAATTTATAAGCTAAATATTTAATTTACAAACAAATATTTAGTTTACAAACTAAATACTTAACTTGCAAGTTACATATTTAGCTAGCAAGCTAAATATTTAGCTCCACACTAAATATTTAGTTTACAAACTAAATATTGTATGTCCAAGATAAATGTTTAAATTATTTTAAAAACTAAATATTTATGTCCAAGATAAATGTTTAAATTATAAACTAAATATTTAACTCGCAAGTTAAATGTTGAGTTATTGAACAAAATGTTTAGGTGTAAGTTAAACACTTAATTTCCAAGCTAAATATTTATTTTCAAAATTAAATACAGGTAGTCCTCGACTTACGTTCGAGTTCCGTTCCTACGGGCCGAACTTAACGCGAATTGAACTTAAGTCGGAACTCATTACACGTGGCGAAGAACGTAAGTCCGGATTTTGGCCGTAAGTCAAAAAAAGAACGGTAAACGGCTTTTTAAACACTTTTTTTCAATGTAACATAACACCAGCGTACATTCTGTACCTTAACATGTACAGTACTGTATTTCCAAGCAGTTAGCTAACACAGTACCCTCAAAAACACATAGAATAGGTACTGTGCAGCTATTGAAAGTCAATCGGAGGTGTGATGACGTCACTGGGTAGGCGGGCCGTAAGTACGAAATGTAAGTCGGGGGGCCGTAAGTCGAGGACTACCTGTATTTAATTTCCTAACTAAACATTTGATTTCTAAGCTAAATATTTCATTCTTAAATTAAATATATAATTTGCTAACTAAATATTTAGCTTGGGCCTAAATATTTATTTTTCAAACTAAACATTTAATTTCCAAAACAAATACAGTATTTAATTTGCTAACTAAATATTTAGGTTGGACCTAAATATTTAACTTGCTAGCTAAATATTTAACTTGCAAGTCAAGTATTTAGTTTGTAAACTAAATACTGTAGTTAGTTTGTAAATTAATTATTTTGAAACTATGACATTTATAAAAGTATGAATAACGTGGTGAAAATATGACTTTGAAAAAAAAAAGTTTTTATGAAAGGCTAAATAAACCAAAATATTGCTGTTAATTTTTGACTGTGCAACCTTACAAACGGCACCCCATAAATTTACAGAATATGTTTACAGTGCGTTCTTATCAAGGCCAAGTATAGAACTTACAGTCCTGAGCTGTAATGGTCCTGTGACAGACATGATTTGTACAGTTGCTCAATAGGTGGCAGCATTGCTCAGAGAAGTTTTTTTTTTCCCTTCTCAATTTATCACTTGATCAAATGAGGAAATCACTGTCTGCATACATCATCCTGCAGCCTCTTTATCTCCAGTCGCAGATGCATCCTTACTCCTCCAAATACGCTTTATATTCCAAACGCAGACTAAAATCTGCTGCTCCCCCATAATGCATGAGCTGCTTTTGGAGGAAACAAGCACCCATCCTTTTAAAACCGGCAGGCCGTGTCAACCGTCTGAGGCATGTGTGTGTGTGATTAGCAGGCTGGATCAGCTCGATCATCTCTTGGGGTGTCACTGAACAGCACAGGCGGACTCTGAGCTCATCAACTGCTCACATCCACGCCGAGCAGGGATCAATCCCTTGCATAAACTAAAAGCACCGCACCCATTAGGAAATACTTGCCCTCATTTGTTATCTCCTACCCACAAACACTTGGTGTTGACTATGAATTGTTGGTTTGTATTTGGATAGCAATCATAACACAAGAAAGATGCACCCGTGTTGAATCTTTAGGGAAACCGGCCTCGCTTAATGGGAACTCAACGATTGAGAGCCTCCACCAGTTTCCCACAGTGAGGATGTTGCTTGCCCACATGTTCCCACATATCTCCCCCGAGTTGTTGAATATTAAAGACCAAGTATGAAAAGAACCGCTGTTTGTTTCCATGCTGTTAATGGTTCTTTCCTATAAAGGTTATGGCGTTCCGTGCTTTATTCTTCTACGTCTCTGTTCAGAGGTTTCTGAGGCTCCACACAAGTGACACTTGTGCTATTCTCCTTTCTATTCTGAGACACTGGGGTTCCCTGAAGGTGCAGGCCCAGATTCTGAGCCTCCACTATATGAGCGCAGCTGCACCGTGTTGTCACATGATCAGCACAGCAAGTTCACACAGGAAATTAGCTGGAACTTTTTTTTTTTAACCCAGTCTACCTTATTCTCATCCCCCAGGATGCCTTGCGTGAATTATGGGCACGACATCCGGTGCGGACCAGAACAGGCGTTTGTTTATGTGCGAACGAGCTAATGTAGTTCCTCCAAGCATTGTGGATTTAGATCATCTGGACGATTTTTTTTTAATTATTTTTGTTGCTGGGACGTTTTGGCCTTCATCCAAGGGACTTCTTCAATCTGAGGAGCCACCAAACACACTGAGTCCCACAAAAAACTCACTCCCATAGAGGGATTAAAAAAATAAAGTTTGCTGGTGATAAGACAGCATCTGTGGCCCGCCCTCTCCCCCATCAACTCCTCTGAGGCAGACAAGACAAAATGATTCAAAACACCAAAGTTCATGCTCAATAATAATGTTCAGTCAGGTCATCTGGACGATTTCTTTTCTTTTTTTTCCTGAGACGTTTCGTCAGGCCCTGGAGGCCGTCTTATCACCAGCAAACTGGTTTTTCCTACTACATGAGTATGCTGTTTGTGGGACTCAGTTTGTTTGGTGGCTCCTCAGATTGAAGAAGTCCTTTGGATGAAGAACAAAAACCGTCCAGATGACCTGACAGAACATTGGTGGATTTTTACCTGGATTATTGAGCATAAACTGTGGTATTTTGGATTTAATTTCAACATGTAGGAACACCACCTGTCAGAGCTCAAACAGGACCTGCTGAGGACGAGGGACGGAGGACGAGCTGAAGAAGTGGCTGAAGATTACATCTACTAGCATATTTAGCTACTTCACTGACTCGGTTTCTTCAGACGATAAGCGATGAACAACCTGAAAAACTCTGAGGTGTATTTGTTATACCCCTGTAAAGGGGAAAGGTGAAACAGACAAAGCCACAGTGTTACCTCTGTCACGTCCAGTGTTGTAATGGGTGAGCAGAAGCAACACATTTCACCTGTGTTAGTTTAGACATAACTAATCGAGACACGATCAGTAAATAAACTCTCAAAACAAATGTTGAAATTGTATCACTCTCTAAAGTCTAAACGATCATATCCAGAAAAGAAACATTAAAGAAAATGTATTTAAAATGTATCATTATTCTACTGCATCATTCTTTGACCTTTAAACTGCAAGACCAGAAAAACTGGCCATAGATATTAAGATCAGCAATCACAGTGCATCTTATTCCCATGAATTTTTCTTCAACTGAGGAATGGATTATGGTGTGTTTTCCATTTACATTTCCCAAATATTACCATGAACCAAATACAAGTTTAGCCAAATACTACAAAACAATAGTATTTTTTTTTTTTTTTTTACTGAAACTATTTTATAACCACTACATATTAGTATCTACGCAGTAATAAGGTTGGTTGTGTTTTGTTAAAAGAGTTGGGACAGAATCTTATTTACCTTAAAAGCACCTCCATCACTGAGCCTGGGTTAACTGCAGAGAAAATCATAATACCAAAGACAAATACTTTCACACTGTGTCCTCCATGCACTTGAAATCATACGTGATAGTCTCGTCACTGTTTTCAATCCTTCTGAACATCCGATGTCTCTTCTCCGGTGGTTTGTTGTAGTCCAGACACAAAGTAGGATGCAGGTTTTCCTCCGTCGGTCATTTGTCAACAAAGTGGAATGAGCTCACATACAGAGGTTGTGTGGTCTCTTCAAGTTCAGATTTTTCAGTCACGTTCTTCATAACTCATCTGTTGGTAGGAGATGGAAACTACACTTATTTCCACAGAAACACTGGTTGTTTTTGGTTCTGTGTTGTAGCCACTGATTTTGTTCGGTCTGGTTGTTTGTGCAGCCACGAACAGAACAACAGGTACCTGAACTCAGCACGGCAAACTTTACATTTGTTAAATAAATGCAAAACAAAACAATAACAGTGTTTTGTCTGCTAAACTGGATGCAAATGACTTTCAAATAAACCATGGTCCATGCTGCGATGGTTAACCAGTGCTTACAGCTACTTCCTGTCTGACAGGAAGTTGTGCACATAATCATTTATACAGTAGAGCCTCCAGGATTAAGGTGGCAGGTGGAGAAGGAGTTCTCTGCAGACCAAAAGTGGGCGTTTCTGGAGAATAGGCGTTTGTAGAGGGCAAGCACTGATTGGCTAGCTGTATTTGCTGGCTCTTTCAGGGTAGGCATCACTAAGTTATGTCAGCTCTTTTTTTTTAAACTGAAGGTTTCTAAGAAAAAGTGTTATACCTGCTGTCAAACACAAGAAGATTCAGCTAATTGATGTTAGTCAATACAAAAATGGCAGTAATCAAATTTATCGTTATTGTGCTAAAATTTAATGTGGAAGAAGCTGATGGTAACACGTACTCCACCTAACAGATTTTGTGAGATCACACATCATTTGCAAGTTTTGCTAAAAACAGCTAGAAATCTGTTCCTTCTCAGCATCAGATGAGCTTAGTTTAACAGTGTGAACATCAGTGGATGATCTGCATCCCTTCAAGTGCCAGGCCTTTCTTTAGCTGTGACGATTCAGGACATGGTAAATTCAAAACTGTTTGAGACAAAAAAACAACTGGACTTTATTAGTAACTGAAGACGTTTCACTTCTCATCCGAGGAGCTTTCGCAATTCAGTGAACAGTGAGCGTGGGGTTCAAGTTATAAAAACAGAGCCAAGATACATACAGCGTACATATGCAGACTGCCCTATCGCTCCTCACAATAGAAGTTCGTTAGGGTCTTTGTGAGTCTCGTTGGGATCTTTGTTAGTCTGACACACAGACAGCCACTCTGATCACATGGATGAAATTCTTGATAGGAGTGAAAATGACTTGGCATCAGTCCTAATGATAAGTTTTTGAAAGTAGCAATCTGAGCTCTCCTCCTCTGTACAAAAATAGTTTCTCCTGTTTTACCTAGCTTCCTTCACCCTCCTCTCAAACCATCTCTTTTCAGTCCAAAATGTGAACATTGCGGTGCTCAAATGAGTGCCCCTATCATATGGTAAACTGTCTGTTCTTGTATAGCGCTTTTCTTTCTTATCAAGACACTCAAAGCACTTTACACTACAATCTATGTCCTCATTTACCCATTCATACAGCACTATACTAGATCTATACAAATAACCAGTGCTTTATCACATTCATACACTGATGGGACACACATTGGAGGCAATGAGGGGTGTCTTGCCCAGAGACACTTTGGCATTTGACTGCTAGTGGAATCAAACCCCCAATTCTTGCATTGGAGGACGACTGCTCTAACCACTCAGCCACAGCCGCCCCATATATACTGTATAGTAATTTTATGTTGAAATGTGTTTTTAAAAAGAAAGGGTCTACCAGCAGATGCATGCCATTTGAACTACATGGAGGGACAGTTATCATAAAACTATTTTAGATTTCAAATCTGATTGTTACACATTGCTGGAAGAAAACAGACAGGAAAAAAAAAATCAATGCAGCCTGAAAAGAGGCCTCAAGCTTCAGTGGAAAGCGTCGATACTAAGCAGCGCTCAAAGCACTTAAAATGTAAATGCTTTTTCCAATAGCAACAAAAAAAAAGAAACAAGAAAGCAGTACGAGTGTCTTGGGATCTCCTCCGGTAGTAGTGTTGATCAGTCTCTGCGGAGATGCAGTGGACTGGACTCCCATGTTCTCCCTGAAGTGTTAAGACAGTGATGCATTGCAACAAAATGAAACAATGCCCTGCAGGCTCCAGTCCTCTGTAGCAGCGCCTGGCTGCGCTTTAGCTGTCAGACTTGACTAGATGAAAAAGGAAATGATCTACTTCTTGCATTCACCCCCACTGTGCTGTGTATTGCGACATTCTGCAGGAAGAGCCTTGGTTAACTCTAGAAACATAAAATTACTTAATGGGGTCTCAACTAATCTCAGCAAAAGTGCATGCTATAAATATCTTCAAATTAATTGAGAGCACAGCAGGTTAACCAGCTAATTTTATGCATGAACCGTTGCATTTCCTAATGGAACATCTACTGTGAAGACGTTCTACCTTCTTCGTTTGCTTCGAGGTACATATTCTATCCTCAAAACCTTGGAAAAATAAAAATAGTTCAGTTCAAAAAGATTTCAATCAATCTTGCTGCTGAATATCACTCAAATGGTAGAGGCCCAAAATTCAACATTCGTCTTTATTTGGAACAGTCCAAGAAAACAGGCAATATGAAGAATAGTTCATAAAGGTTTACTTTTTCATTATATAGGATGCAAAAAGGAGACAAGAATATATAATAGTATCAATTAAGGTCACTGTAATCGAACATAACTCTTGCAGAGTTCGTGGTCCCTGATGTCTCCCCAGCCACCGTTCTTAACATGCGGGGCCACGCCTCCGGCCCCGCTGGCTGGCAGTCTCTTTGTGATCAAGAGGTTTTTGGGGAACAGCTGGTTCCCACTGCTTTGTAGGATGTTCTCAATCTTGATTTTCTGGCTGACGGGCATGCAGGCTGCCTTCTTGTGGTGCATGCCACAGTCTCCTGCGTGGAAAATCCGAGGCGCTTCGCTCACCATGACCTTCCAGTAGGAGGGCAGGCAGGACACGGTGAGGTGCTGCAAGGACCAGTCCCAGTTGTAGTCGTCGTAAGTACAGAACGTGTCGGTGCACTGGAAGAGCTTCTGGTATGTGTCTCTGCTTAGAGCCATCCCCATGTTGTGCTCCGTGGACTTCCAGGCTTTCACCTCCACCTTGTTTGCTTTACTGGAGTAGCCGATGTGGCTGTAGCTCCCCAGTGAAAGGATGTCACAGTCGGCACACTGCTCCCGTTTGAGAGCTCTCATCAGCTTTAGGAGATGGACGAAGTCTGGAGACAAGTAGTGGTCCTCCTCAATTAAAAGAACCAGGCCTTGGTGGTCTTTAAGAACATGGACTCTGTCCCACACAAAGTGCAGCTTCCACCACCAGTGGTGTTTGGTCTGGGAGAACTTGGCCTCACGGTAGTGGCCGAAGGAGTCTGGATACTCTGCGTTGATGCAGCCAAGCTTTAAGGCGTCTTTTTTGGGAATGTCTCTGGGGCAGTCCCGGGGGTCGTTTCCTGGGAATTCTTGTGGGTACAGCTGAATGCTGAAGGGGAAGAAAATCTGAAGAACTTGGCAGAAGTCAACAGAGGCCACCACTTTATTAATCTCTGGGGACCAGTAATCATGGCTGAATATCAGCAAAATGCTCTCCACACCTCTGGCCTTTCGCAGACTATCCACTAACAGTTTGAGGTAGTCGGGTCGATTATGAACCTGAACTACCACAACCAGATCGTCTTTGTGTCGGTTCTTCTTAAACTTTTCTTCATTTCTTATCGTCTGGTCAAAATTCAGTTGGAAGACAATGCCACGGTAGACTAAAGTGGCATTATCTACCTCTGGCTTTGCCAATTTGACTTTGTCTTTTGCTTTTTCCTGGTGCGTGTCATTTGCCTGAACAGGTGGTGGCGCAGGGACCCGGCTCACTGCAGCAGTAGCTTGCACCTGGAGATGACTGTGGACACTGCTGCTGCTCCTCTTCACCGTCTCCAGTTCCTTGGGGAATGAGCCACTTTCGTTCTTTTGCCTGCTGCTGCTCCAGAAAGCTAGGCCACAGATGCCAACCACCAGAGTCAGTATCACCACCTTCCTCTTGTAGATTCGGAATCTCATGATAAAGGATCAGCCTGTTGTAAAGAGATGGAAGTAGACTGTAAAAAAAAATGAAAACAACTACAACAATAAGAAAAAGAACTATCATAATAAAATACCTGTAGTGTTTTGCTTGTGCTGTGAACAATGAAAAAGTGATTTTAAAAAAACCTGATGGGAGGTTAGTTGTTGGCAAAAAATAATTGTTGCTGTAAACACAGATCCTGTTGGAATGTCATAGATGGGTGGTGAATCTTCCATAAGGCATGGCGGTTGCTGGGGAGGCAGTGTACATAATTCACCTGAATAAAAACAAACAAACCAGGAAACGGTTTTAAACCATGTGCAATAAGTGCAATGTAGTTAAAAACTGTCCAACTGATAACAATGATCCTTTACCATTGTCTGAAAACACCAGTTTGATAAAAAAAAAAAAAGAAGTGATGTATATTATACAAGAAGTCATGCTACGGTATATATTCCCACATCACCCAAAGCAAAAGAAAATAAAAATCAGAACTATTAGTTCAAATCAAACACAGCACGCAGCATGGCAGTTAAAATCAGACGTTTGCATAGAATAGATGGAACAGGTTGCATAGGTCTAAAAATAGTGTTTATTTTTGCTTTCAAGATGTGAAATACAGTAGTCCCTTGGTATTTCATGGTTCGACTTTCGTGGACTCTCTGTTTTGCGGGTTTTCAACGCAAGCTTGTTCACGACATACAATTGGCAGATTGATGGAAGGCGACTAACCACAGCATTGTACTCTGAATCCTGGGCGCTGATTGTTTCATTGATCTTTAGTTTGTAGCCAGGTCTCTCTTGTAAATGAGTCCTCGAGGCTCAATGAGATTAACCTGCCTAAATAAAGGTTGAATGAAAATATATATATTTTATGTTTTGTGGTCTTTCTTTCTGTCTTTCCTTTCTTTCTTGCTATGCTAAAAAAAAAAATAATAATAATGGTGTGAGGAGGATGGCTGTAAGGTGAGAAGCTCCCTTCTCATCGAAAAAGGAAATAAAAAAAAATAAAAAAAATAAAAAATGAAGCTGCTGCATATCCAGGAGGGCGGGGCCTCCTGGATATGCAGCAGTCTCATTGGGTTTGATGGGCTTGTTGAAAGTAAAGTCTTCAGGTTGGTCTCCTGAGGGCACAATCCACACTTTTGTGTTGTACCTCATTTCCCTCCTTCAGGAACATTTTTATATTCATGAACTCTAGATTTGTTTTTTTTTTTTTTTGTTTTTTTTAAATTAAAACTTATTAGAACAAAGTATGTTTGAGTTGTTGTTTTTTAGATTTTAATTTAGTGTATGAAAATTGGGTTAAAATCTCAGATTTATGACACTCAATTTTTCAGTAAGTCAAAACCTTTAGGTCCCATCTTGAAACGTCACTTTTTAACTTGTAATATCAAAACATGAACTTACAAAATGAAAATGAGTTTCTCACACACCTGTAGTTTATATATAAGTCTGATCTGATCTGACATATTAAGAGATTATAAACTGAGCCAGAAATGTGAAACCACCAACAGGAAACTGTTGTTTTTATAAACCATGTGGTAGAAGTGGAGGAGCTTCAGATGAGACAGAAATATGAAAACACTCACGGCTGTCTTTTAAGTCACATATGTTTTTTTATTGTTAGTATAAATGTGAACGTTTTAACAAGTTTTTGTTTACATGAAACAGCTTCAGGGCTTCTATCTTTAATGAACACAGACTGTCCACCATCATGTGGTTTTAAGGAAAACATCAAATCTAAACTTTAAAGACTGAACTTTGGGATTTTCTAACTTTCATGAACACACAAAAATAAAACTTAAAGCAAATATCTGACAGAATAATACAGTCCCAGCATTCCTTGAATGAATGCGTGTCGCCTGCTGCCGTCCATGCTAAAGTTTTCCACTGAGATCTGATGATGGAGAAAAACTGGGTTTTAGCTGTTTTAGTCAAACCTTCAAATATTTTGGGCACTTTCTCTCAGAGTCTGTGTTGTAGATGACTGTTAGCTACTACCATACCGAGCTTTAGCTAAACAGTTTTAAATCTGACTGAATTCTAGACATTGTTGTGTTTTTAAGGTCAGTCACCTGTGGCGGCCATCTTGTTAGGTTGTGACTAAAAATGAACCAGTTGTTAATGTGCAGCCAATGATTACTTTCTAAACTTTTCATTACAAGCTGTCCAGTTGTTCATGAGATATTTTGCTGACAGAAAAACAGAACCATTACCATATTTTTCAAATTATACGGCACATCAAATAAAACAAAACAGTCAGATAATTCAAACTAGTCAACTCATTCACAATAACTCTCAACATTGTTCAGTTGTACCACATAACATCAGTTTGAGGTCAGTACAACCAGAATTAATACATAAGATGCACCGGATTATAAGACTCACTGTCAATTTTTGAAAAAAATTAAAGTATTTTAAGTGCACCTTATAGTCTAAAAAATACGGTATTGCTTGCCTTATGTCTTTCAGCAGCAGGTGATAAATACAGTATACATAAACGATGCACGATGTCTGCGTATTTTATCAGAAGTATCTATCTCTTTCCCCTCAAAGAGGAAATATTTGTAGCAGTTTGTGTTTGGCACATTTTTATATACAGTATACAGTATTTAATTATTTATAAGCATTTTGCACTTCTAAAAACTAAAAGCTTCTAAAAGCAAACGGAAACAAATGGTGGTGGACGACAGCAGAGAGAAACATTTAAATACAACAAAAAAAAGTTGAAATAATGAAGGCGTTTAAGAGAAGTGGATGTTGGTGGCATTACTTCTTCATGCCAATAGTTTCATATGTGTCAGCGGAGTGAGGAGTCAGACCCTGAGGGGGGAGGAGGAGAACGTCACCAAAACATTTGACTTCAAGTTGACCACAAGGAGACAGAAACTCACCGTGTATATGCCCTCTTCAACGCCCTGACAGGAGAGAAGAACAACATTAGACACAGAGAAAACACCATTTTATTTGATTTTATCCACCACCAGGTGCAGTGGAGGAGCCAGTGGGTGGCCAGTGGTGGCCTTGGCTACCATCGAATAATCCTCAGCCACCAAAATCTTTGAGTAAACTATACATTTAAGGAATATTAAAACTAGAAAGCATAGTTTTCTCAAATGATAAGAGCGGTCAATTTTCACATATAAAACAGTAGTCCCTCGTTTATCGCTGGGGATCCATACCCTGAAGCCCCACAATAAGTGAAAAACCGTGAAGTAGGAATGGTAGTACAAGTAGTAAATACCAAGTAAATATTAATTTATATATACAGTATATGGCGCCCCGTGCGAGGCAA
>JARVGS010000222.1:13545132-13555296 GCA_031762315.1 Hypsolebias antenori | reverse complement strand
CACCCAGACCAGTTTACAAGACCTTCTTCTTCGTGGTTCCAAGTAAATTGCTCTGAGGTGACAATTTTGACATAAGTTGGCAGCAACTGTGTATCAGCCAGCAGAGCTACGTAACTGGATGGCCAGGCCAGCAGTAACTGCAAACTACTATCTGAACCTCCATTTCCTCACCCATTGTTGTAGAGTGTGGGTTAGTTAATGTTTTTTTTTTTGTTGTTGTAATTTTCTGGTTTCTATTTCAGTATGGAAGCTCCAAAATTAGTACAGTGGACCAATGATGAGGTCCAGACCTTTCCTTCTTTATTGGCGGATCAAAAGATTCAGTGTGAGCTAGTTGGTGCTACAAAAAGATGCCCACGTTACATTGATGATCCTGCTCACAGAGAGGGGAAACAAGTCACAGTGGTGATTCACCTGAGAAAAACCGATAAGAAGAAAACAGACTTGAGTTGCACTTGTCACTAGCAAAGCGGGTTTAGTTTCTATGTGTGATGGCTTTTATGGTGGTGGTGTAAGGGAGGGCATGGTATGGTGCACCACACAATCAAATGTCTGCACTGCTGTGGTTGCAGTGGGATTTTGGTAGTATCCTTATCTGTCTACGTCCTGGGACTGTTATGTTTACTTCTCAGGCATGCTGGCTCCTCTGCCAAGACATCACCATGACAGCAGCTGAGAATTAACCAGAAGCATATACAGAAACCCAGCCACCTCCTTTCTGCATTACCTCCCCACTCAGCTGCATCCTCCGCATATAAATACAAACCTCTTTTTCGACAAAGTTTATCTGTTAAATTTATTGTCCTGGCCTTTCACTGCTTATTTCCTTCTCTTAAATCTTTCACCAGTCACTATTCGATGTGTTGGAGTGGAGTTGCTGAAAACACATCTCTTAGGACACCTGCTGAGTTGTCAAAAAAGAGACATTGATTTACTCCAGTGTATTTTTATTGTTCAGATAGAGGACATAGCAGAGAAGAAATTGTGTTGTTCACAACTGCTGTCTCTACTTTTACTGAAGCTAAGAAATATGTTTTCCAATGAGAAAAATATCCAGAATGGTAAGGTAACAGAGCAAGGCAACCCAACCACATGTGAATTTGGCATAAAGAAATATTCCTTTTAGTTCAAAACAGGACATTTGTAAATTATAGAAAAGTCATACCACATACAATTAATTCTCATAACTGCTCCCTGGGGGGGGCGCGCCCCCCCCCCCCCCCCCCACACACACACACCCATATAAGATAGAACTTTATTGATCCTGCTGGAAAGGTAGAACGGTGGCTCAGTTAGTATATACTTACATAGTAATATATACTTACTAGAAAGAAAACAAAAACAGCTCGCCCTTATTTTCCCAGGTCTCTACTAGAGACCTGGAAGATTGAGGGTTCTGCACAGTATCTTAGCTGTTCTGGGATTTTTTTTGAGCCACTCTTCCAGTTTGGTGGTCACAGCAGCACTGACTGTACCAATAACCGCTGGCAACACAGAACGGTATGGAATTATATGGTATGGTATGGTATAGTTTCGTATAGTATGGTATTGTATGGTACGGTATGGTGTAGTATGGTTTGATATGTAATGGTTTGGTATGGTATGGTAGATATTGATCTAAAATCAAATGTGGTAGCAACTGGCAGTCATTGTTAATGCATAGTTGAATCATTAATAGATAATTCAAGATATCGCAACATCATGGTCTGCACATATTATTTTCAGAGTTTGACCAAAATGACTACAGCTCTGACATTTCACAATTGAAGACAATCTTATTTTAAACTCTAATATCCTGCAAGGATGCTTGGTCTTTATTTGAATAAAGCATTTTTTCAACATTTTTATTTTAGTGTTGGAACATTTTAGAGAACTGAAATTTATACATATAACAACTGAGAATTAGCGCCCCTGAATGTGTCATCAATACATACAGTCTCTCTCACCCTCATTGTGTGTGTGTGTCAGTGTGCAAAAAAAGAAACCGACAGCGAGGTAAGAGGAAGTTCAAGCAAGGGTGAAAGAGAGATTTGAGAGAAACTGTCAAAATGTCACGGGCAGAAGTGTCAGCAGAGAGGTGGAGAGGAGTCAAACTTGGAGAGAGCAGAAGGTTCAAACTTGAACTAATTACTGTAGTGTCTGGAAGTCACCGTGCATGGCCTTGTGTGATGTCACCAGATACCCGTCTGCTCCCCTGTATCCACCACTGAGGACAAGCACAGGGAGCAGCTCATCTTGGCCTCTGGCCTTCGTGAGGAATGTGCTGTACTCTCTTCTGTTTTACTGCTGCACAGCCTCCAGGCTCCAGCCCCGGCCATGTTGGCTGCATTGACCTGAGCACTGTTTGTGAGGGTCACACTCATGCCTGCTGTGACTGTTAATGAATGTGTGTGTGGAGGAAGAGAGCAAGAACCCTGTTTTCCCGTGTGCAACTTGTCACTGCGGCATGACTGACCGTGAAATCCAACTGCTGTAGCAAATATCGTCTGCCTGGCCATCTTGTTGGTAAATCAGTGCAACATTGGAGCAAATCTGAGCAACGTACGAAAGACAGCCTCGGTGCATTCCTTTTCTGTGAAGCAGATGACCGTGGACTGTGTCATGCTGTTTTCTCCTCACTGTGGTATCGCAGGGAAACAGACAGCCAACCACTGTGAAGGAGTGTGCCTGGGAATGACAAACACCCACTTGATCTTGTGAACCTGCATAGAAAATGTTTTTTTTTTTTTTTGAAGCGAGAGACGTGGCCATTGCCACAGGAATTAGAACGACTCTGGAATTCAGTTAGATCACAGAAACACAACAGAGTTAAAGCCCCAACATGATCAAGTTCTTCTGAATATAAAATACTACAAATACAACATAGCACACATTACAGAGCGTCAGACAGAGTGGACAGAAGCAGGGGGAAAAATCTGAAAATGAATGTTGCATTTCTTGAAAGAATGCATATTGGCTGCTGCCTTGGAAATTTCTCAACAAACATTGTGCACATTTCATTGTCTGTAAAACTGACCACGTACATTGCAGTAAATTAGAATATCATGGAAAAGTCAATTTATTTCAGTAATTCAGTTCAAACAGTGAAACTCCTCTGTCATATTCATTACACACAGAATTACATTTATTTAATTTTGATGAGTATGTTTTACAGTGCATCATAGTGGCGCAACTGGTAGAGTTGTTGCCTTTCAGCGAGCAGGTTGCCCCAATTCAAATCCTATCCCAGAAGCCTTTATGGCCTGGTTGGTGTTTGCATGTTCTCTCCGTGCATGCGTGGGTTTTCTCCAGGCACTCTGGTTTCCTCCCACAGACCAAAAACATGCATGTTAGACTGATTGGTAACTCTGAACTGTCACTAGGTGTGAGTGAGAGAGTGAATGGTTGCTTGTCTCATTTGTCTCTATGTGTCCCTGTGATGGATTTGCGATTGGTCCAGGGTGTTCCCCGCCTCTCACACAGTGATAGCTGGACATGGGCACCAGTGACCACTGTAACCCAAAAATGAAGAAGCAGTTAAAGATAATGGATGGATGGATGTCAAACAGCTAGTCTTCTTCTTTTGGTTGTTCATTTTTCTGGGGTCTCTCCACAGCGAATCATCCTGCTCTAAATCATTCTCTGTCCTCTATGACCTCACTCCAACTACCTCCATGTCCTCTCTAACTCATCTCTAATTCATCACCTCTTTGTCTTTTTTCTGGCAGCTGTATTTCTGACATCCTTCTACCAATATACCATCTGTCCTCAACTACACATGTCCAAAACATCTGCAGTAGTTCACGAGATATTTTACTAACACTGCAGTTTTAAGATGGCAGTAGTCTGCTTTGGTCTAGGTTCTTCTCAGACTATCCATTAGCTTGTCAATTTAGTTACATTTCAACTTTTTTGCTCTGATTTAGGCCTGTCACTATAAAAAATTTTGCTGGGCGATTAATTGTCTAAGAAATTATTATGATAAACGATAATATTGTTTAAAATTTGACAACAATTGGTAATGGTCAAATTTAATAATAATAATAATAATAATAATGTGTATATATTGTCATCATTGTATGTTCCTATACAATGGCGAAATTGGCTCTCTGCATTTAATCCATGCACCACCAGGCGGATCAGTGGGTGGCCTTCGAAGGTGCCTGGGGAGCAACTGGGGATGGGGTGTCCTTCTCTGAGACACCACAAGATGTGCAATGACCGGAGATTGAACTCAGGACCTTCGGGTCCTGAGTCGGGACATTTAAGAAGAAATGTTGGTTAATTTTTGTGTGTAGTACCCTTTTTGACCACTGGATAGCAGTATAAGACTATTTGAACCAAAGGATTGATAGTGAGGGAGCGAGCAGCGTGTCTCTTTAAGAATAATGAAAGGGATGCCCCTTGACGTGACATGGGTTGTCTCTCGTTCCTGTTTTTCGGTTGTCAAAATGGCAGACTCTCAGTGTGGTTTGAACTATTTAGAATAGCATTTGTCACACAAAGCTTTTAATAAAAAAAAAAAAATCAGTAAACAAGTTTTCAGCTTCTTTTTGCTGAGAAAAACAACTTTTTAGACCAAGGCACAGGTTTCAACTGTGAATTTTGGAGCTTTGACAAGACAGAGTTTTTTTTTTTTCCTGAGGTCGACCTGTTAGCTTAGTTCGTAGTTTAGCTTCTCAGCTTAGCTGCTTGTGACAATAAAAAAATGTGATTTTGGACGGTTAAAATGGATTTTAAAGAGAAAAGAGAAAGGGAAGAGTCAGTGAAGAGCACCAGAGTTGAGCCTTTTATCATCCAGTATCTTCAGTAGAAAGAGAGACAAAGAAACGAAAAAGCTGATAAATGAAAATGAGGTCGATAATTTTCATTTATCATGTGACTTATCGCGGCAGTCCTACTCTGATTTGAAACCATTCAAAGAGCTGCCAACAAAAGAAAACTGTCCATAACATTTCCACAGAAACCCATTTGAAAAGATCTAAACTTTTGTTTTAAGCAGTCATGTACTTTTTGGTTTTGTCGATATGTCAAAAACTTCGACTGGCTGATTTCCATTTTACACAACGTCAGGCGAAGGAACAACACATTCGATCTCTGCTACTGCTTCCAGTAGGATTACTGCAGATTGTTTTAAGCAGGAAAACAAGACTCACCCATTTGGTTCAAATCTGTGCGAGATATCAAATCTCAGCCTCTGCAGAGATGTTTTATTTATTAATTCCCCCCCACCCATTTTTGCCCTGAAGCAGATTTCTTGAATCATAAATAAAACAGTGATTGATTTTGGAAAGGGTGAAGGGGGTGAAAGAGGTGAGGACAAACTTGAGTGATCAAAGAGACACAAAGAGGAAGAATAAGTTTTATTCATAGGAAGATTCCATTTAAATAGACTTTTTCTTTTTTTTTTAAAGTATTTCAATTCTCCAGAGCATTTGTTATAGGCCCACAGAGGTCCTTAGTGACATTTAGAAATTAATAAAACTCAGTAGAAGATCATCATATCTATTTTAGGTTTGCTCAGGGAGCATTTGGGCACACATTATCCAAGCTTCTTTCCCCCAGAATATATAAAAAATACTCACAGGTGCAGACATTTATTCACACCCAGAGTGGACGAGACACTTCTCTCCTCCCAGTTTTTTGTCACGTGCACTCTCTAGCACGCATCAGGTGCTCCAAATGAGGCCACTAAATGGCGTGCAACAGATACATGATGAAAAACAACTGAGTTCAGTGGAATTGCCCTATTTTTTTTCTTCTTCTGTGTTGTGGAGCATGAGAGAGTACAAGTATGAACAGAGGGAGCCGTCGCTGTTGTGTTGCAGAGGCACAGAAGCACAGTGGGTGTTGCTGCGTTTTGCCATGACAGCCTTGCCCCCAGTGAAGCACTTATTGAAGCATAAAGTAAGCTTAGTTCATTTGTTACTGTTACTATCTGTGTGTGTGTGTGTGTGTGTGTGTGTGTGTGTGTGTATAAAGGTGGGTGTTTGCAGGGCAGGGCAGGGAGTAGATGAATGCAGAAGAGTTTTTGGATTTCCCAGCCAGGTGGAATCAGACAGTGACTTCTTTAAATGACAGATGAGCTCCGAGGCCATCATACATCATGTTGTGCTCGACTGAGCAGGGGGAAGAGTAAGGCAGAAAAAAAACCCTGAACCATTTTGGAGGTAGTTTTATGAGCGGCTGTGAGAATTACACCAAGAGCCTGCTACTCCCAGCTCCAAATGGATGGTACTTTTTCTCAGTTTGTCGTCGTTTTCTATTTTTTCCCCCCTCTCACATCACCAGGTCTGACACAAGTAGTGTACTATTCCCTCCATTTTGTCCCATCTGTTTAACATGACACATTACTGACACTATCGACGGCGTGTGCCAGATGTGTGTGGAACAACTGCCACTCTGCATTTCAAGCCCTTTTTCCTTTGATAAGCTGTTGTGTCTAAGAGTTTTCTTTCTGCTGTGAAACACAAACTTCTGTCATGTTCCAAATCCAGCAGAATATCTGGAGCTTATCTTCTTAATGTTTGATGTTTTGGCCAGCTATTTCCAAATTTTGTCCAAGGACAAGCACTTCAGATTGATAGTTGAAGAACTGGAAACTCTTGGGCACAGATCTCTCAGATTATGTATTTTGAAAATGATAAATAACCAAACTAAACATGCTTCCACATAATTTACAAAAAAAAAATAAAAATAAAAAAAATCTCTGTCCACAGCTGAAGTGCTGTGTTGGAACAGGCCAGACCGGTGCACACAGTGACTTCAAGCTTCACAGATGGCAATGCATAGAAATCCAGTCCCCCCTTCCACATATAACAGTTGGAGTAAATTAAAATTTTGAATTTTGCATCTTAAAATAAGACTAATTCAGAGGTCAAGAACAGTATTTGCATGCAGCCGGCTGGCACAAAGATGGAGAAAAATCTGCATAACGTGTGTCTGTGAGTTCATAGGCTAACCCTGAAACACTGGAACACCCAAAAATAACAGAACACATTTCTGAAGATGCATTCAGGCGCAGCTTAGTCTTTATTAACAATAAAAAAAACGTAAATAACATTTATTTTTGTGTTCAGGTTCTTGTGTTTTAACATTGCATTCACAATCAAGAAGAGTTTATCCACCTTTCGAAGTTTCCCTCGGATAGTTACCCCCTCCGTTTCCCAGTCAAGAGACGGACATTTCGATACCTTCGGTACATGATCATTTTCGCCGCTGTCGACGCATCTGGTGCCAAGCCAAGGCGTCGCTGCCCCGAACGGCCGACCAGAATAGGAGGTTTGCAGACCGTCATCGATCCTCCGCACCCTCGTATCAAGTGGGTAAGAGGGTTTGGCTTTCCACCGGGACATCATCTGAAAGACACCCCGTGCAAACTGTCACCTCACTTCATCGGCCCGTTTCCCATGCTCAAGGTCGTCAACCCCTCTGCGGTGCGCCTCCGGCTCCCTGCATCCATGAAGATACACCCGACGTTCCACGTTTCCCAGCTCAAGCCCGTCTCTGAGAGTCCACTCTACCCACCTGCCAACCTCCCTCTACCCGCCCGACTCATTGATAATCATCCTGCTTTCACCGTCCGACGCATCCTGGATGTCCGACGCCGTGGGAGAGGATGTCAGTACCTAGTCGACTGGGAGGGGTATGGCCCTGAGGAGCGGTCTTGGATTCCCCGCTCGTTTATTCTAGAACCCAGCCTGATCACTTCCTTCTTCAGGGATCACCCTGAGAAGCGCCTCCGGTCGCCTGGGGGCGACTCTTGAAGAGAGAGGTACTGTAAGAGTAGCACTCGCTGCAGTTCCAAGATGGCCGCCAATCACCCTCAGCTGACGGTCATCCACCTGATGAGCAACAACCCTACTTAAGGCTGTAGTCGAGTTCTACTCTTCGCTGGAGCATTGATTCCTTGTTATGGTATTTATGCTTCTAGCCAGTTTCAAGTTTGATACAGAAGATACTCACCTAGTTTTGTTTGCCTACAGTCCTCTCGTCAACGCTTGGTCCGGTCACAGCTCTCCTGGATCCTGTCTCTGGTTTCTCTTGCCTTGCACTCCAGCCACTGGCCTGTTCTCTGGGATTAATTACTGGAGTTGTTGGATGTTGCACAGAGCCCATCTTCCTTCTCATCATCTGTAAGACCAAACAGACAACATCATAACAAATGTCATAGTGACCTCTTGGATTGGACTTTCTGACATTCTGCTCCTCTCTCCAGAAATTCCAGAGGAACCACCTTGTATATAATTGTGAATCTTTATCACTGTAAATAATAAACACTGTTACAGTTTACTCCCACATCTCGTGTTGTTCCGGGTCTCGTTACCATCTGGGTTTTACCCTAGGTCATTACAAAAAATGCTCCAGCCAAACAAGACCCAGAACAAGACCAGGGGCGAACAAGCCTGCTCCTCACAAGCGGAAAGAATAGAACAGTTGGAAGAAATGTTAAAACAAGTATTAAGCCAACAACTCAAGACTCATTCGAATCTTCAAGAACTTGGAGGTATGTTTTTTACAATTAACCAGAGACTCGCTTCTTCAACCCCCACAGCTTCTGCACCTCCACTAGCTACAAGTTCATCAATTACCAGTTTTGTAGGTGACTCTACGTCTCCTCAACAACAATTGATAAAACCATCCGAACGCTTCTCAGGAGATCCAGCTCCATGCGAGGGATTCCTCCTTCAGTGCAAACTTGCTTTTAAAGGAGCTCCTCAACTCTACTCATCAGACATTGCAAAGATTACCTACTTCATCAGCCAACTAAAAGGTAACGCTCTCCAATGGGCGACCTCTTTTCTTCATCACCATGATGTAGACTCGGTCTCATTCAGTCTGTTCCTAGATGAATTTTGCAAAATTTTTGACAGGCCACTGCAACAACCTAATGCAGAGAAGCGGTTGTTGGGATTACGTCAGGGCCAAATTCTGGTCTCCGAACATGCCTTGGAGTTTCGCATCCTCGCGTCTCAATCGGGCTGGAATGACAGGGCCCTACAAGGTACATTTTTAAATTCCCTATCCGATCACATTAAGGACCAGATTGCAGTGAGAGACGAGCCACCTAACTTTGGCTTTGGCGCGCTAATAAAATTGGCGATCTCCATTGATGAACGTTTTTGGGAACGCCTCAGAGAGCGAGACTACGACTCCCAAAGAGCCTCTATTTCCGGTTCCCTGACGTCATAAGCAAGGGGTTATCGTGGCAACGGCAAACCTCGAAGTTTTTCAGTGCCATATCCTGGTTCGCCGTTAACTGTGTCTGAGTCTGAACCCATGCAGATTGGGAATACCTGATTAACGTCTCTTGAAAGTCAAAGACGAAAAAACTTTAACCTTTGTCTTTATTGTGGAGAAAAGGGACATTTCATTGCTGTATGTCCAACTCTGGGAAACGAAAACGCCTGTCGGTAAAATGGGAGTTACTGGTGGGCTCTTCCTAATTTAGTTCCCTTCATAGGTTCACCCTTCCTACAGTTATCCAGCTTAACCAAAACCGCTTTCCAGGGTCTGCATTGACTGACTCTGATGCAGAGCAAAACTTAGTCAAAATTTGGTTTAAGAACTATCTCTCCCCATCCTCAAAATTGACCCCGTGTCTATAGCGGGTGTGACCAGGGAGACTTGAGCACAAATTCAATTCAAGACTACAACCTACATTTAATCACTTCGGGTAATCACCACGAAAATGTTAGTTTCTTTGTGTTTGAGCCGCCCAACACACAATTAATTCTAGGTTATCCCTGGCTACAAGATCATAATCCACATTTCAATTGGGAACTCGTTAGGATAGAAAGATGGAACGACAGATGTTTAAAACACTGTCTCCGTTCTGGCATTTCCAACACCGCGAGAAACATACAGAATGTGGAAGACGTTGATCTATCCAGCGTCCCTTCTGAATATCATGACCTGGGTCCGGTATTTAGCAAACACAAGGCTTTATCTCTACCTGCTCATCATCCGTATGACTGTTCCATTGATCTTCTTCCCGGAGCTCCTCTGACAACTAGCTGTTTATTTCACCTGTCGGGCCCTGAATTATCCGTAGGCAGTAGAGTAGAGTAGGCAGTACTCTACTCTAGAGTAGAGGCAGTAGAGTAGGCACCTCTACTGCCTCATCAACAGGAATGCACGTAAAGAGTGATGTGACATCAAAAGAGACCATAGTTTCATCAGTCT
>JARVGS010000222.1:13508538-13523111 GCA_031762315.1 Hypsolebias antenori | reverse complement strand
TTTTTTTTTTTTTTTTTTTTTTTTTTTTTTTTTTTTTTTTTTTTTTTTTTTTTTTGGGGGGGGGGGGGGGTCCCTGTGAAGCAGATAGCAGGACTTCCTGCTCACAGACAGAGTTTTAACACGTGTTCACATGACTGATGGGAGCGGCGGCGGAGCAGAATCTCGTTTCCTGGGTTTGCATCAACACGACTCGTTTCTATTGGGACAAAGTATGACTGGAGGACAATTCGGGATCATTTGTCTCGTAGCAGCTAGGTGCAGGTTTCAGGTGGAGTTGTTTTGGCATGTTTAGCCCAAAGCCACGTTTTGTTTACATGATGATTGTATGTAAAGATTTTCTGCGTGTCATCTAACAGTGTTTGGGTTCAGCTGCCTTGTACATTGCATTATGAACTGTTTTTTTAATCGAAGCTTTTATATTTCAGTCCGAGCTCAGAGTTTCTGCAGAGGAACATTTTGTTTGTCTCGTAACTATGATTTAAATACTGTGCAACGCGGCTGTATATTAGATCTCCAGAGTATTTGAGCGTGTAGATACGTTGTAAAGTTGTACTGTGAATGTGTAAATAATACAATTTTTTGTTTAATTTTTTTAGTTGATTTTTTAACACAGCATGTATAGATGAAATAAAACATTACTGCACAGAAAATATGGTTTTGAGTTTATTTGGTTTTCATTCAAAGAACATTGAACAGTGTTGGGTTTAGCAGAGCAGCTCAGCATGAGTTAGCATGGCTCAGCAAAGAAGCGTTAATATATTAAATCTGAGTATTAGGGTCTTCAGACCCGGTGCAGGAGCCAGTAGAATCATTAGGTTTTTGTCTACATTAGAGAGAATGATTAACCCTCCCGTTGTCCTGGATTCAAAATGACTCCCGAGGCCTCAAAATAACCCCTGAGGCCTCAATTCTCAAGGTTCATTTTGCCCTAAGGAGGGTTAATACTATTTTTAGATTGAGGTTGTTTGGCTGTTTGAGGATAAAGCTGGGTCAACAAAACCAGAGCATGTGGGAAACCTTCCAAAGTAATATGTTCCTCTGCTCGCCAAACATCTGGACTAACTACTGCTTTGGGCAAAAGATCTAAGCCCCAAATGAGCTGTAGAGAACACACACATGAACACCTAAACACATTCTGATGCCTGCATCATCCAGAGCACGAACCATAGATATGAACTCTGATAGAATATGTTGGAACAACAAAGGATAAAGAGTTATAATGGGTGGATGAGAGACCATCAGACTGTGTGTCCAAACTGTTTTGACTTCATCTCTATTGTTATCCAGGCAGTCTGGCTTTCTGTATCAGCACATTTTCAAGCCACAAAATGCAACTTTCTGCACAAACCTGGTGCTCAAAGCCTAGATGAAGTTGTTCAAAGTAACCATTAGAACATGGCTAGAGAGAATTATTTATGAACTAATATTTTTTTATGTATTGACAGAATGCTGATATGGAACTTGCAGAGTTTCTGTTTACACAAAGCAGTCCCTCAAAATGGCGACCACGAGAGGTGACCTGCAGAGAAATCTATGATGTCACATGGTTCCATAAAGACCTAGTTTGGTCCTGTTTATATGTTAACCATCTCTGGAAATTGTTTTCTGGAGCTGAATGACATGCTTACGGTGTAACGCTGTGCTAGTTGGATCCACTGGAGATCCAAGGCAGGTCACACTAGCTGCCACTGCAAGTTTTGCATTTCAAACACCGACACTTCAGTCTTAGCATGAAAACAGTTACAGCCAAAATGAAGAATACGCAAATACTGGTTTGGACCAAGGATGAAGTTGTTTTGCTCCTATATGTTGAAAAGAGTGATCAGCACAAACAGCACTCTGTCATCCTCCACTAATGTTCTTGTTTATCTTCTCATGCAGAAAAACCACAACTGCAGCCGTCCATAGAGCACGGACGACGCAACACAGAGCCGAGTGTTTCTAATAAATACCTCCACACTGAAACCCAGATACAAGAAACTTTGGAGTCGGAATTGTAGTGTTCACAAACAGCTGAAATGCAGCAGAAATGCTACAGCTTCATTTAACACTGTGGCCAAGACCCAGTTTATGAGCTCAAATTGTAGAAATGTTAGTGTTTTTTTCAAAGATTTTTTTCTACCTTTGGTTGCTCTCTTCTTCAGGGGTCACCGCAGCGAACTAAGTGGCACAAAGACTCGGCAATTATTTTTACGTCGGATGCCCTTCCTGACACCACTGACCACCAAGCTACCACAGCCCTCTGTGTGGAGCAGAGAGCTGCTATCTAGGGCACCCGGGGGAGCAGATGGTGGGAGTTACGGGCCTTGCTCAAGGGCCCAGAGTGGGGCAAATGAGGGTGGAGACAGGTGTGGGTCTTTCACCTATCCCACCCACATTCTGATGTTGATGGGAGTTGAACTGGCGGTTTTTCTGATCACAGGCCCACCTTCTCTAACCTCTGCACCACCACTTCCCATTTCACTGATTATTGGGATGAAGAAAAAAAAAAGCCGGTTTACATGGAAACGCTGCAGTTTCCATGCCAGGCAGGGTTGCCAGATAAGAAATGATGAACTAATGCACTGTTGCTTTAAAGTTCTTGTGTTTGACCCAAACTGTCACATCTGCTGAGTGAGGGTGTTGCAAGATGAGGTGTGTCTTGTGTTTGGTGAACATGTGCACAGAAATGGAGGTGGTAAAAATAAATGTATTCATGTTTATTTGGCAACCCTGTGATCGGGCTCAGCTGCATGCAGCGTGATCACCAGTGCATCCAAACTGATGAATACAGGAATGTTCCTTTGGACCGAGGATGTTGTTGGTTTGCTTCTACATCCTGAAAAAGGGTGAAAAGCACCAAAAAAAAAACTAATTGGAACAGTTGTTAGAGCAGAAACACTTCTGAGGATTCACATTTGGCGGTGGTGGGGGGGTTACCCAAAAACCTCCACTCTGAAACCTGGACTCGGAATTTTAAAAACGTGGCCGTATGAACTGGGCCTTTGAGCAAGTGTGGGAGTCCAGCTCCTGCTTCTTCTTCACATACTGGTGGTGAGGCCTCTCTGCACGCTCAGTCAGGGGCCCCCTTGGCTCATCACCTCCATCAGAATGTTGACACAAGTCCTCCTTCATTGCTTTCAGCATGACCTCCTGAAAACTCACACTTCTTAGCAAGCACACACACACTGCCCTCTGGGTGTTGGGGTAGGGTGGGGAGGGCTGTGATTTGGTTGTGAATGGGGAACAACAAAGAGACGCCTCTTGCCGTTCTGATGTACGTCCCATCCTCTCAATTTATCCAACGCTCTCTTTGAATTAGAGGAGGCAAATCAAACCGAGCCGCTGATTCTGTAGCCGATTCTTTCATTTGTCCGTCTGCCGGGCCACATTTAGTCCAATTACCAGCACCGCCTGCTTCTTAGCAGAAAACTTGCGTGTGCCGTCATAACGTGCGCGTGTGTGTGTCTGTGTGTGTGTGTGTGTGTGTTCTGTCTGTGGGGACACACAAAGCAGACAAAATTAAAAAAAACATCTTGAGGGAAAATCCAGCAAGGTCACTTATTTAGACTGATGAAAGTAAATGGAAAGTAAAGATTAAAATCTGCTTCTCCAGCAAACATGAAACATCCAAACAGAAAAAAAAAGACATAGGACTAAAAAAAAAAAAACATTCAGTGAACAGTCAGCACCAACTCGCTGCTTTTCAGTTTTATCCACAGCATCTCCACAGAAAATAAAAAAATAAACCAGAACCCATTTATCTGCTCCCTCCGTCCCGCCCTTCTTTTCTCTGAGGAGAAACCTGCAATTACTTCTATAAACCCCAGCTTTCATTTCCAACTTTATACACACACTCTTTTCTTCTTTAGATGCATTAAAATCCTGACAAAGTGTCCAAGAAAGTGGAACTAAATGACATGAAAAGGCCAAACCCCTCCGAGTTGAACTGGTGAAGGGGAAAAAAGCATCCACGTTTGCAAAAAGGCATCAAAATCTAATCCAGCGTCCTGACAGCTGCTTAATGACACCAAACGCTTTCAGACGGGCTTTTAACGGCAGGCGGGGGGAAGACTTTAATTTAAAGAGCAGGAGCCAAGGAGACATATTTTTAATGCTTAATGAGTTACTGTATTTCAAGCATCTGAATGACGAATAAACTATAAACAAAACGGTCTAACGAGAGAAAAACGGTTCTGCTGACAGAGCAGAATCAGGAAAACTTAAATCAACTCCTTTGACTGGACAGATAAAAACCTCGAGGAGGATGGAAAGACTCGGCTGCAGAAGTTCAGTTCTGACAAGCACTGAATGACATTTATAAAAGCGTCAAATTCATGCTCAATAATCCAGGAAAAAAATCCAGCGAAGCTCAGTCAGGTCATCTGGACAGTTTCTTTGTTGTTGTTGTTGTTGTTGTTGAGATGTTTCGTCCTTCATCCAAAGGACTTAATCAGAAACCATTTCAATTGCATTCACACCAGCCCTGTTATCCCGAACTCTAGCCTGTTAAGTCCGGTTTGTTTGGGGAGGTGTGAACGCACCATCGAACTCTGTCATGGAACAAAATGGCGAACTCTGGCCCACTTAAAATCTTAGGTCTCGGTCTGGAAGAAGAAAACTCGAGCGCGATTCGAGTACAGTGTGAATACAAGCAGACCGGGCACCGCTCCGCAAGCAGGAAGTGGACTACAGCGCAGGGCAAACAAACACGCATTTCCCTTACCTCATATGGAGCCGTCAGCTTGCCTTGTGTGGAAAAACATTCTCCATGGTCTTCTGCCTCATCTTCTGCTCATGCTGAGTCCATTGTTGAAAAATGACAAAACAGAAATCCTAAAACGGCTAAAATTTCATTTTGTTTTTATTTGCAGAAAAAGAAGAGTCTTCATAGGTTTTTGTGTCATTTCCTTCAGTAGTTCTTGGTGCAGCACCACCACAGGCGAGGGGGAGAAACTGGTTGGCTAAATTGACTCAGTGCACTGTGATTGTGAACTGCACCAGCTGAAAATGTAAACAAATGTTCAGAATTTTGGTCCCCAATAGAACCGAGTCTACCGGACTATCGGGTGTGAAAACATCCCAAGTAAGATAGATGCCCAGTCAGCATCTTGTTTTGTTTATTTAATTAATAAATTGCTTTACTTGTTTACTGGAGTCTCTCATCCCCTTCCTGCACATAGGTTCAAGCACGCTACGGTCAGATCATGGTATCCAGTATTTTGGAGTTTTCTGTAAGTGACTGGGCATGGTTTCCCCTTCCTCATCTTGAAGTGAATTCATTGGTGGTCTGATAGATTCCTCTGAGAACACCTCCCTGTCATATTTTGTTTACCAAGTTTAAAGACCCAATTGTTATATCAATGCCCTCCTCCCTAATAGCAGTATGAATGTAGGTACATTGACTAAAGACAAGCAGGTCTTCCGCCATTAAATATTTTAACAGAGATCTGCCTCTAGGGTTAATATATCAGAGCTCCCCCAGCGCATGTGATGGGAATTGGCATCCCAGCCAATGAGAGTAGAGGAGTTTAAAAAACATTGAAGCATTGCAAGGTTTAACTGTGGTACAAGTGACGACAACATCAAATTAAACTGGCAGTTGATCTGAAAACACTGTCACAAATCTCTAAGGTAAAAGCCTGTAAATAAAACCAAATCAAGTGTGTGTTTTGTTCCTGAGTGCAGCCACAGACTGCACAAGATTAAAAGAGGTTTAACAAGGCCTTTACCATTGGTAAATCAGGACAAAACACACAATACCAAAATCACCAACAATAAGAACACCATCATATTTGGGAATACTTTCAGCCAAGACATCAGTAGTTATTTATGTCATTTATAACAAGTCCTTTTTGTATTTGGCAGCTCAATAAACTTCTGCAATCAGCCACGTTCAAAGCTTGCCAACTGATCAGAATCAGAGAGTCAGTTTCTTTATTTGTCATTCGCACCACATGTCGTACATGTGGTGGAACGAAATTGTGTACACAGGGTCCCAGTTACATCCAACACTAAAATGTAAAAGAAAAACAGTAATAAGATTCAAGATATGAACAACGAAAAACATCAACTAAAAATATGCTAAGCACTAATAGCATAAAAACAATACGCCAAACAGTAGCACGAACATGAGTCTGTGTGAGCAAATGAGTCTGAATGAACACATCAACATGAAACAGATCAGCAGCAACATGAAACAGATCAGCAGCAACTTGATGTGATTTTTTTTCACAATGATTATCCTGATTAGATATTCATGAGTCTAACAGCCTCAGGGTAGAAGCTGTTCCTCACTCTAATGGTTCTACACTTAATGCTCCTCAACCTCCTTCCTGAGGGGAGTGGGACAAAAAAGTGTGTGCTGGGTGAGTGGGGTCCTTCATAATGCAGGTGGCCCTCTTCTTGCATCGCATCTAGATGTGTAGATGTCTGTGATGGTCGGGAGGCTGACTCCAACAAACGTCTGTGCAACCTTCTCCACTGTTTGATGTTGATGATGATAACTGTCTACAACTATAGTGACTCATAAAGATAGACACCTCTTCCTCAGCCTGACATTTTCGGTGAGTTCAAATAGCAATCCACTTGTAAAAGTTTATTAAAAACACCAGACTCACCAACAGACAGCCATGTCTCTCATCCACAAAAAATGCAAATGCTGGAACCAGCGGATCAGCATCATCAACCTTCCTGAATGCTACTGGTTGGAGTTTTTCTAGATTAACCCTGCGCCAAAAGGGAATGAAGGAAGAAGGGCCTGTAGGGCTACGAAAACATCCCATCCAAGTCAACAACAGCTACAAACCAGATGTTGACAGGATCCAGCAATTGCAGAGAAAAGATGATACACCACTCTATAATCCTCAGAAAAAGGTGTAAATAAGCGTCCCAGAGCAACCTTTAATTTCACCAGCCGACCACAATGTTTACTGCGGTGACAGGGGCACTTACACAGGGGAGATTGTGCCAAGTTATTTTTCAATTTTGCCACAGTGAGCAAAATTGCATCACATGTTTGGAAATTGTTTTATGCCAGATGCCCTTTTTGATGCAACCTTTGCTTGAACCTGCAACTTCAGGATTACAAGTCCCCCGCACTGACCACACAGCTCCCATAAGTTTTAACAACTGTAATGATGGCTGTAGCTTCTACAAGCCCTGGCCAACAGCACCTCAGCAGGGTTGTAAGCTGCTTTTCACAATGTGAACATCAGCAATCCAATGACGACTCATGGACCAACTCAGACTTAAGTAGGAAGAATGGTAATCAGCCACAATGTGAAACAGCTGAGAGGAAGCCAGCACCGCTCACTCACAAGACCTGCAGAAGGTGGTTGGTATGAGAGAGAGCCTAGACATAGGAATCCTAACAGAATGACAAACGAGGCAGCTGCAGGTATCTGTAAGACTTTTGGGACACTGTAGCATTTCAGGCAGAAATATATTTCTACTGGATTCACCATGCAAAAGAGAAGACATTTAAAGAATAGTGTCTGTATAAGCCTTTGCGTTTCTTTTTAGATTGGAAACACTTTAAAAGAGCAACAATTTGCTTTAAGCTTAAGCCTTATCTAAAGTATTTTGTTAGTCATAAATTCATTTTATACCTTTAAACCGAAGTTGTCCAAAAAGCTGGTCAGATCACTGGGATACCTTTTCCCTGAACTGTGCTTGATTAAAACTATTTGAACTATTTTGTTAACAACAGAGCTCAAATGCCTGATGTTTATGGCCCTTTATGTTTTAGCTGTTTACCTAATTCAGCGTAGCTGATTTAAATGAATAGGGCACAGAACATCTGCAGAGCTATTGAGATACTGAAGAGACAACTGAATCACTGAATAGATGAGTTGTGTTGAAGCAGAAAAACATCTCAAACATGCTGGGCAGTGAACCCCAAGGACCCTGGTAGAAAATAAAAAAACACCTTTAGGGCAGAACAAGAAAACTTTTTTCCCCCTTTTCTAATTTTCTTGTAGCTTGTGGTCCTTCTGAACAAGTTTAATAGGATTGTCTGTGCCTTGCTATGTTTGTAAAGAAGCTAACCTCCCCAAGTACATGCACATGTTCACCACCTAAATTTCCACATGCACTCATAGAAATATATCCAGCACACATACACTCATGTATAAACCATTTTGCCCACACTCTCCATGCTGTCTTGTCGGTTGTAGGTCTGGATGAATACAAATCAGCTCTTTCTTGTCAGTCTAGGTTTAAGGGATTGTAGCTCAGCAAATACCCAGAAACAATGTGTGAGCAAATTGAAGAAGAAATGTCACAAAAGACTAACAGATACAGGATGAACAGTTGGGCAGATCCCCTGACAACATTAGTCATCAGTAGGAAGATGATGTTCTAGAAATCCTACTGCTACCAAAAGGAAAATACAATGTTTTTCAGAGCTATTGATTCTGGTTAAACATTTATTACAGCGTGTCCGGATATGAATTTCTATACTACAGATGAATTGTGATAACTGCAACTTCCTCTGGTTTCTTCAAGTGTTACTGTCACACAATTGTTTTGTCGTTTGTTCAGAAATTAGCAGTCTTGGAAAAGGAGCTCATATTTAAAGTTGGCGTTTTTTTATTATAATGAGCTTTCCTCTGAGCTCTTTTAGGTACATATACACATTGGTGTATGTTCCTGGAGAAAAACATGCAACAAAGGTCAAATACTATATATATATAGTAGTAATTAGTTACGGTAAATCTCACAGAAAGAAAAACATTAATGTGAATAAACTGAGCACAGCATGCTTTAATTTACATTTGTGACAATCTGTTTTGATGTCTTTGCCGTTTAGGGGAAATTGGGATTTTTTTTAAAAGTGGAAATCTGTGGGGAGGTTATAAACAGTTAAAATTTTACATGTATATATCTTACCTGACTCTTTGAATGACCTTTGTTGGAGAACAAGAATGCCATTTTGTCGTAATGACTGTTTTTCCACATTTGAGGTTGGCAAATCATTCAAAAGAAAACAATGTTTTTGTTTTACCTATACCGTTGTTAATGTTGATTTTCCTTCTCATAATGATTGAAACACATTCTGTCATTAAAGATAACAAGCAATATATCATTTTAGGTTCATTTGATCTTTTTTATAACTTACATTTCTTTTTATAAAGTCTACAAATTAGATGAGGTGCTTTTGTGCAGATTGGTAGTGACATTCTCAAACAGGTCATTCATCACAAAAATATAAAATTATTAATTTTTCTGATGTTTATTGGATTTTAAATGCAAAAGGTATACACAGTTAAAAATACTGAGGTGGACATTTTTAATTTCGACCAGTTAAAACTGAAAAAAAAAAAAAAAAACTCAGGACATTAGAAAATTTGTATTTATTTGCTTAATAAAAGTACATTCTTTATTATTGCTCACCTTGTCGTGTAAAGTAAAAATGCGTGTGGATTTGTTAAATTCTGTTTGTATGGCAAAATATTTCAGGAACTAGTGGATTCATCCTAATTCAACCTGAGCACGAGAGCTAGTCAACTTGAACATTAAAAAATATATATTTATATGTGTGTGTGTGTGTGTGTGTGTGTGTGTGTGTGTGTGTGTGTGTGTGTGTGTGTGTGTGTGTGTGTGTGTGTGTGTGATATAAGTCATAAGGAATTAGGGTTGTGCTAAAAGACATTCACCAAATTTTACATCAATATTTGAGCATTTGATTTAGTTTTAGACATGTTTTACATTCTAAAGTTACGTGTAGCAGCCACTTTATGTATGCTAATGGCTGTTAGCTGTGGGGGTCATTCTGAATCAGGCTGAACTCATAAGTTAAGCAGTTGTAGATGTACATCCAGTGATTAAACATTTAGAAATATTTATGGAGCTACTTCTACGACTATAGGCAGGTGAATAAAAAGCCAACCCATAACAAAACCATTCTGCTCATGATTAAGACTGAAGATTTATTTTGTACAGGATGGACTGTGAACTTTTTTGGGTAAAACTCAAAGAGCTAAAAGCTGAAAGTTGTGTATGTAGTGACAACCGTTGCATATGGTGTCGGACGTTATGATCAGGTGCAGCATCAGATCTGCCTGCATGTTCCAGAAGGAAGGCACAAGACAGTCTACATGTGCAGTGGCGATCAGCCTTGACTATGTTACAAACTGCCACTGTGTGTGGACAGGTCGGTGTTTGTGATGGGTCAGCATTGCTGGACGTTACGGAGCTGACGGTGATGTGTGGGTAATCTTTGGGTAGTGAATCTGATGCTAATCACAGTGAGCTGGTGCAGCAGCGGTGAAGCCACAGACTCACAGGTTGCTGCTGCTTACAGGTGACACAGCATAAAACACGTACTGGTAGTATCCTGACCAGTGCTTCATTTGAACTGGATCCTGCCAGAACAAAATCTGGGAACTCTTTATTTTGACAGGATGCGTTCCAGCAACTCTGCTCAGTTCTGGCAAATCTCAGGCTTACTAATAATAAAGTTATGAACACTTATGACTGCCTTGTCCCTTTGGGAGCCATGCTTGAACCATGTCGCTCCCCTCTGCTGCTGAGATGATGAATAAATAACCGATACCTCCTCAATCCTCAGCTGCTGTTTCTATGACGCTCTGGATGCTTGTCACCCACAGCATGCATGTGACAAAGAGTAAACTCAAAGCAAGATGATACCTGCCCCTCTTTCCCTTTTCTGAGTTGACAAATTTTTTTAGTTTTATCGATGTTTGTCAAAGCACAATTTTTATACCTACCTGGATTATTGAGCATGCATCAAAGCACAATTTTTTTTTTTTTTTTTTTTTTGTGTGTAATTACAGAAGTAATGTTTAATTTATGTTAGGACTCTATTCTTTGCTAACAAAATATATTTTATGTCCTTAAACAACTAGTCAAGTTTCTGAGCATTTGTGTGCCCCAGTTTTTAGTTTGTCTGTTTGTTGTTGTTTGTTTTTATTTTACAATGGCAATACTTTTTGAAATCCATGAATGTTTTAAATTTGAACAATAACTGTATTTAAAAGTCTTTAAACATTTTAAATTTTACTTCCTGATCCGGACAGGCACCCGGGTTCTACACCCTTGCTTTGGCCTAAACACTTCTGTATTCGTGATTACTTTTTGAAAGCTTCATTTAAACTCATGCAGTAGTTGATGAGCTATTTTGCTAACAGTCAGACAGAGATGATTTTGCCAGTTGGACAGTCATCAGTACCGGTAATTGCACACAGTTCAAGATGAGCCTCAGTTATTGCCATACCAAGTTTCAGTTTCACATCTGAACTGAATCACGTCAAGTTGGGTTTGCCAAGTTAGCTTAGCTGTAGCATCCGTCTTAAAGTGAGTTTATTGTAAAAGTTAAGCAGTTGTATAAGTTCAGCAATCTTTATTGTTCAAAAGGGGATATTAGTGTCAGTAGGCACATAACAGCCATATTAAACAAGACATTTAGACATTATTTTTCTTCTTTCGGCTTCTCCCTTCTTCAGGGGTTGCCACAGTGAACTAAGTCACACAAAGACTTGACAATTTTTTTTATGTCGAACACAACCACAGACCAGCGAGCTACCACAGCCCTCTGTGTGGAGCAGAGAGCTGCTATGTACAGTAGTGCACCTGGAAAAGCAGATGGTGGGGGTTAAGGGCCTTGTTCAAGGGCCCATAGTGGGGCAATTGTGGGTGGAGACAGGTGAGGGTGATTCACCTATCCTACCCACACTTTGATGTTGTCACTATCGAGAGTTAAACTGGCGATCGTCCGATCACAGGTCCACCTTCTCTAACCTCTGCACTACCACTCCCACAGTGAGACATTAAAAGAACATTTATCATCACTGTTCGTTGAGAAGCCTGATCACTACTGGGATGAATGAGGTTTTCAGTCTGTTTGTTCTCCATCTGAGCACCTGCGTCCAGAAGGAAGCAAGCTGAACTCACCATGGAGTGGGTGATCAGGATCTGCCAGAATCAGCCTACCTCGCCTTGTATATTCATTAATTATTTTCTGTTTCAATCAAATCCTCATAGTAATTCCTGAGAAATTTTACTAACACACACCCACACACACACAGAGAGAGCAGCAAGACCATCCTGCCTCTTTCACGTTTAACAGCTGGTATGCCACATACCATTCATGGCACATTAGAGGTAAAGGAACATTAAAGCAGACAGCTGAATCCAGATCAGCAGCTGTAAAATGGCTTCTTTCTGAGAACAAGCTGCGTTTCTGTCCCTGACCACAGGAACAGGCAGGTTCACAACCCTTGACAGCAAAACATCTGCTACACGTGTTGGAGCAAAGAAATAATAAACACTGTTTTTCACAAAGCTGCAGCCATGTTTGTCTCTTTCATTCCTCAACAACAAAGGCCTGTCTTGATTTTTTTTTCATCCGGTGTTTTGACATTTGTTGCCTCTTATTTCTACTGAGCCATTTTGTTCCCTCCTCATTCCCTCTTTAGGTCAACAGGACTTGTCATCTTCTCACTCCCTACCTGCCCTCGTCCCCCGCACCCCTCCCCCAATGTTGTTCCTCCTGTGCAGTGCAGGTGTGTGCTTGTGTGTGGGTGTCTGTCCTTCGTGATTAAAGAATGTGTCACTCTTGTCACAGTGGGCTACCACTGCCTGCTGTCACCTGTCTGCCTTTAATGGATGGTGTCAGTGTGCTTTTTGTGAGAGTGTGTGTGCTTGTGTGTGTATGTGTGTGTGCTTGTGTGTGTGTGTGTGTGTGGGGGGGGGGGGGGCTGTGGCTGGTCGAGTGATTCAGAGAAGGGACGAAGTGGTTTATTTGAGCCATGGCATGTCTACATTTAAGTGTGTAGTGGAAGTGTACAACTGTGTGTGTGCGTGTGAGCGTGGGTGTGAAATACTGTGATGATAGTAGCAGAGAGGCTGGCAAAGAGTGAGCAACTCTACCGTGTGCAAAACATTAATCCAAACGACACACCCAACAGAGTAAATAATGTCCGAGAAAATGCTCAGCCATGCTTTTTCACTGAAAAGGACAAATAAATATTCAGCAATACCTGGCAATGAAACTGACAGAGAAGTAAAAACAAAACCTTTCCTAAACCTCACATGCAAATTTGATCTGAAACATGTTTACTTTCTCTGTTTTTACCAGAGAGATGGAGAGTGCAAAGATGAAGATGTAAAAAGAGATGAAGATGCATCAAAGATGAGCACTCCAGTCAGACCTCAGATACTCCACAGTCCTTTCCCCTCTCTTTATTATACAGTATTACTGTTTCAGGTTTAACTAAAACCAGATTTATCTTGTTCATTTATGCATTAATCGTGTCCTGTATGATTGTGATCTATTATTTTTCTTTATCAGATCCAGGAAAATTCTGTCAGTAAAATGTTATCTAGAATTTCAAGGCAGGTTCACAATGTGATACAGTCAACTTATATTTTAATTCTACTCATAGGCATTGCAACCATTATATGTGAAGGGGACATGTCCCCCCCACATAAAAAAAGTTCATTTGGACCCCCCCCCCACTTTTACTATGAAACATTAGTTCAGTCGGCACAGTTTCTCTTTCTTTGTGAACAAATCCATTCCACTTGATTAATAGGAGAATACTTAAGCCACTAAAAACCCACTCCAGGTTTTCCAGGTTACCTCCAACTCTAAATACAGCAGCAGTGTTTCTCCTCTACGTCTCCTCCTGCCTCAGCAGAAAACGCACAGGTGGAGGAGATGGAGACACCTCTGTGTTGCTCGCGTGCCAGCTTAGCGAGCTCAGTGCGGACAGTTGTTGACCTGGGTGGGGTGGGGGGGGGGTGTTCATAAACATATACAGTATACATGGTTAGAAGGATGCGTCAGAGGAGTGCTACATAGCCTCTTAGCAGTAACGGTGACGCTAGATGCTACAGGTGTAACGCTGTGTGTTAAGGTGCATTAAAGTTGAAATGTCTTTTAAACCCCACACCTTATTGTCCTCAAGCTTCGTGAGAAACATTGTTTAGATGAGTAGTGTTGAACACAAGTAAAAAAGTCCAGTGGTGATGTTTTTTATTTCTCTATAAACACTAATAGTGCAGATCTGAGGCTGTGTTAAAGTACATTAAAGTTGAAATGTATTTCAAACCCACAGCTGAATAAACCTGGTAACAAACATGCTTTAAATCTGTGGAATTAAAGTAAGGAACTCTAGGTGAAATGTTGCTTTTTGTATACTAGCGTACACTTTTTCTGCACGCACACACAGCTGCATACATCAGTATCTCCTCCCCCCATCCCCCGTTACGAATGTAATGATGCCCTTGATTCTCTTCCAAGCTGCTCTGTTTCAAGCTGCTATCACGATCCTCCAGGTTTTATTTTTTGCTTATTTTTATATGAACAGAGATTTGATTTTTTTCCCTGTCCATTTTAGTTCTACAGACATCTGACACTATAATGAGACAATATTGCTATTCTGATTTGCAGTCAGTTTAAAATACACTACTCAAATAATTAGTATTTTATATAGTTTATTTGTTGCTCAGTTCACAAAGTGTTTGTTATCTTATTATATGGTTCAAGTGAAAACGATGGTTACGTACTGTAACCCCAGATTCTATGAGTGTAAGCGTAGCCCTTTAAGCCACACTGAATGGGTTAA
>JARVGS010000222.1:13397925-13407940 GCA_031762315.1 Hypsolebias antenori | reverse complement strand
TAATTATGGGCAATTCCACCTTCTGCACCACTCAAGCAGCCACTAAGTCAGGATTATATGATAGAACAGTGATTTGATTTACAATAGTGATTTTTTTTTACCTTGTGGAGTCTTACCATCTTCAGACCAAAACAACAAACAAAACAAACCACTGTATTTTCTCTTACCAGAAGAAAAATAAAATTAAGCAAACCACAAGTCTCTTACCTCACTATGCAAATGGAATACAGGAGAAAAGTCCAAATAAAGTGTCAGTTCACTTCTACAAACTCCTCATAAAAATGTTTACAACTACAGGATCTAAAGTTGATGACAGCAGGTCAGCTGTGGCAGGTTGGGTATGGAAGCAGACGTCATCGTTCTGCAGCTCCTCTATGCAGCATCACAATAACTCACATGTTTTTGTCTTTCACTCTTTTTTTTTTGATAATTCACACACAATTCACAGTTTCACACATGCACACATAAAACATGACTTACAGTGATTCCTGATGGATAGTGCAGTGGAGGTTTTCCTCTTTCACTTTGTCCGGGATTCTTTTCAACAGACCAACATGTTTTCCACTTGAATTTTGTGATGTGCTCATTGACACTGAAGTTTACTACACAGTAGCTTAATGATGCTTTTGATGCCAATGTTTATAAAGATCACTTTTCAGTTGCTGGGCCATGTTTTTGTGGAAATATGCTTATAGTAACTTCAAACTGTAACTTTAGTTTTGATCTGAAAATATATATAAAAGTATATTTTGCAGCATGAAACATGCCCAACACTGTGTTCGTCAATGCTGCCAAATCCCACTATCTAGTGTTAACTCCACCCCTTGTGGCTAGAATCAGTCGCAAAAGGTAGTGGTTAAAATATTCAGCTGCAAAACAGAATAGTTCAGGAAGCCCATATGCAATCAGTGGTTTCAAACACTTTTTACTTAGAAAGGCCTTGTTCACAAAAAAACAGTTTTACCAAAACCATCTTTTCATTTATTATTTCAAATGGCATAAAAATATGATATGCATAGTCTTTGACTTATGTTAAATTAAAAGTACAGTATTAAGTTTTATTTATTAGCATTAGTCACCTGCGACGCTGTCTCACTTGTGGAGGCCTGTTCTAGGTTCCTGGCTGCAGTGTGGGATCCTCTACACTCATGTGCATGAAGGACAGACTTTTTAAGTTCAAAGTTTTTGTCTGTCCATTGTGCTGTAAGACTAATCATGCTACCGGGGCTAACACAACGTCCAAATGTCTATGGTAAAACTCACCCAAGTGCTATCGGCTATTAGCTTCTCAATGACATTGAAAATGATGACTTGTAACTCGGATAACATTACGTCGGAAAAATATATCCAGCTGCAGACGAGGTAGCGAGGCTCAACGTAGTCCATAAATCTTCGGAACCTGCCATCCTCACCAATGAAAAATAAAACTTCCACACAGCCGACATTTTGAACATTCCTCTCCGCCGTGAGATTAGGTAGACGTATGTGACGTCATCTCGTTGCACTGCTGCTTCAGGCAAAAACAGCACCTTTTATATCGGCTAATTATTTTAATGGAATGGTCGATGTTCAATGTGGAAATTTAACGTTAATATCGGCCAATATCGATATCATGCTGATAATACTGTGCATCCCAATATAAAACCATCATTCCTTTTAATGCCATGTTAGGAAAGAATTGACAATCAATTCTTTATTATTTCAGAATACATTTTAAAAAAAAAATCATTGAGTCTCTACTGGTCTAGCCTCAGGACCCACCATCATCTCTTAGCAAGTTGCCATTGGCAATTTAAAATAATATTTAAAAAAACTCACTTCAGGACCTTTAGTCTGTTTTAACAAACTGAACAGTGCTTTCACCCACAAACGTGAAAAATATCCAACTACTGTACCAAGAAGTCGTTTAAAATAAAGTTCTAGCTAAGTAGCTGAGTACCCACCCATTCGATATATAACGTTTTTAAATTATTCATAAAAATTTGACAAAACAGTAAGAATGTTGATATTTTCAAATAAAATATATGTTCAAGCAAAGGGCTTGCGTCATTGAAAGTTAATTTGCAACCCATCATTTCAGAATCACTGAATTGATTTACGTAAAACAAAACGTATTTGTGAGTTGTTTGTTAATGCAACTCATAATTCGGCACATTTGTTTGCAGGACCAGATAGACCAATTATCCCTGTCCCTTGGGCATAAAACAGATTGGGACACCATCGGATTTGACATCCAAGCACAGTGATATAGGAAGGAGTGTATTGAGACCGCTTTAGTTATTTTTAAGGTAAGTGATTCAGGTTTGCTGTAACTTTGAGCAGCTCTGTCCTCCTTTGTTAATAAGATAATGTTTCACTTCTGCTGGCATCACACACTTGACGATCGTACTCCTAGGAGACAACTTCTCAAGAGCAGCTGACAGGCAGGATTACCTAGACAAATTAATGGCTCTATAATTTGATTTTCCCCCAGATTGCAGTGTCTAAGCAACTCCAGCAGAGAGGAACACTTTGAATCGGCCCTGCTGTGTGGTGACATTGGCTAATCACATCTGCATGCTAAAGAGACCACTAGACCACGGGGAAACAAAACGCTCTGCACAAGTAGGAAATGGGGTATTCTCATCTCCAGGAATTGATCTGTAGGGTGCAACAGCAGGACTTTCAGCTTCGACATAAAGCTCAGGGTTCAAACAAACACGTGTAAAGCCAAAGGATATAAGAGGGCAAGGTAAGCGGTAAATCTGTTACAAATGGAAAGGCAACAAGGCACTCTGAGCGGGAGCTGTTCCCTATTAGAGCCCGCTGTGACCGAGATCAGCTTCCAAACACTTGTCATGTTTTCATCTGCCGTCCTTGACTTTTCGAGGAGACCATTTGTGCACACAGTGCAGAGTGACCATCAGAAAGTCCGTCCACAAGAGGTTTATTATCCACCACTTTCTGGAAAGAGACTGTTGATTTTGTTTTACAAACACACACTTTTAAATACAAAAGTAACACATTTCTTTTGTATTTAACGCCACTATGCTGTGAAAGCAATGACGATAAATTGAATACATCGTCCATGGAATGAAAAGTTGTAAAGGCGACTCCAGCACTTGCACAAGTCCCAGTGGCATGTAATTAAACTGTCTCATCAGGAAACCCTTGGCCTAATGAACCTCTCCCATTTCAACAAGTTACCTACTGCTGCAGAACCATTGCAAGCTGTTTCAAATCCCACCTTGGGGGCTATTCCCGCCAAACAAATTTATCAGTTTTACTGGCAAACAATTTGGTTGCATTTCTTTGTATGTGTGCGTTCTGCATGACTGACAGGCAGGCCGTGACTGACACCGAGTGGCAGTCAATCAGGGAGGCAGCCTGTCCAGGAAGTCCTACGTGTGCTGACAGTGCATAATCAATCAGCTCCCTCTGCACCGCTAAAGTTTACATGCTGCTTACGTACCGAAGTATTCAAACATGGAATATTAACAACAAAAATATGGCGTGGCTTCACAAATTGTATTTTTTTTTTATAAAACACTATAAAATCCTATGTGAGCTATGTGTTCATTCTCAGCCAAATGAGGAAAAGCTTTAACCCTTCCCAAAATCTGACCGTTTTGAGGTGAAAGGTTATATTCATCTGTGTGATATTATGCAAGCATAATTTATTTACATTTTAACATTGGCACCAGACCTTTGGGGAATGAATTTCAGTTAGCGGTTCTTTGTTCTTTTGTGGCTCATGTGTATTCATGACTAATAAAATGCAAATAACTTCTTTTAGTTTTGTCCCTCATGCATTAACAATATGACTTTAAAAGATGAGTCATTTTGCATGAGCATTTTTTTATGTATTTACACTGCTTTATGACTTATGGAAACTTTTAACTTGTGTGAACTGAGTTTAAACATTGGAGACTGAGCCAGAATTTTCAAGTTTCCAAGGTAACCAGAGCAGAAAAATCACATTTTATCTGTCAATGATCAGCAAGCCTCTTGAACCTGGCACACAGTACACTCTGAGAAGACTTCGGACAGTTTTCCTCTAGTTTGAATTATAACTTTGAATTGTGGCCACTTTATCTCAGTGGACACCCTAAGGTATTAAACTGCTTTGGGATTCCTGTTGTAAAGAAGGTCAAATGTCAGGACAGAGTAACAATGCCTTTGAAAACCTACCTAAAAGTTCTAGCTGTAACAAAATAAAGAATTTGGATAAAGATGTCCCTTGAGTTTTACCACTAAAATTATTTACTGAGGGTCTTAGCAGCTTCAGTTTTTGGGTGATAAATTGGATCTCCTTGGTATGAGACTGACAGTGCATGGACAATATTGCATGGTGTCTGATGAGCATCATAATTACTTGCGTTGAAGCCAACTATCCATCCATCTTTACTCATGTATAGTTTTCCATGTCCAGCTTTAACTGTGCGAGAGTTGGAGTACACCTTGGACCGGTGGCAAGTTCTTCACAGGGACAAAGTCATCTCAATTCAATTCAGTTTATTTATATAGTGCCAAGTCACAACATAATTTGTCTCAGGGCACTGTACAAAAACATTCACATGTACATACAAAAGCAAACTAGTAAGTTCTCTATCTAAGGAAGCCAGCAGACTCATTGAATCTTGACTTCTTTGCAGTCTTCCATCCTGAGCAAGCACAAAGGCAACAGTGGAAAGGAAAAACTCCCTTTTAGCATGAAGAAACCTCCAGCAGAACCAGGCTCAGGACAAGTGGCCATCTCCTTCAACCGGCTGGGTTTGAGAGGACAAGAAGGAAAAACAAATGAACACAGAATAGTTTGTCCAGATGTAGGTTCAGGTGTACCCTCTGTTGGAAGAAAAACAAAAACACCTGTCAAGGATAGAAAAAACTTACAAACACAAAACTGGTTGAGCAAAGTAAAGACAGTAGCAGAGTGAAGAAATGTGGTCAGTTTGACCGCCACTAATCTAAGCCTACCGTATAGCAGCATAACTACAGGATAGCTCAGGAAATCCAAGCTGACCCTAACTATAAGATTTATCACAAAGAAAAGTCTTAAGTCCAGTCTTAAAACTGGACAATGTGTCAGCCTCACAGACAGAAACTGGAAGTTGGTTCCACAAGAGAGGAGCCTGATAACTGAAAGATCTGCCTCGCATTCTGCTTTTGGAAACTCTAGGAACCACAGGTAAGCCTGCAGTCAGAGAGCGAAGTGCTCTATTAGGAAAATATGGAACAATAAGATCTTTAATATAAGATGGAGCAAGGTTGTTGAGGGCTTTGTAGGTTAGAGGAAATATTTTGAAGTTTGTTCTCGATGTGACAGGGAGCCAATGGAGAGAAGATAAAACTGGAGAGATATGATCCCTCCTATCAACTTTCTTTAAAACTCTGGCAGTGGAATATTTGATCAGCTGAAGAATTTTTAAAGAAGTATTTGGACACCCAGACAGTAAACACTTACAATAGTCCAACCTAGGCGTGGTAAATGCATGGACAAGTTTTTCTGCTTCATTTTTGGACGAGCTGTTTCTAATCTTAGTGATATTACACAGGTGGAAGAAAGCGGTTCTGGTAAAAATAATAATAATAATAATAATCTGGGCACTAAAAGACATATCCTGATCTAAAATAACAAGTCAAACTGGACAAACAACCATTCCCTCTCTCACTCACACCTAGGGACAATTTAGAGTTGCCAATCAGCTTAACATACGTTTTTTTGGTCTGTAGGAGGAAATCGAAGTATCTGGAGAACACACATAAATGGAGAGAACATGCAAACTCCACCCAGGAAGGTCCCTGGCCAGAATTCAGTCCAGCAACCTTCTCACTGAAAGGCAACGGCTCCGGTATCTGTGCCACCCAGCACCCAACTAAACTGTCTTTGTTATTTAGAGAGGTTTCAACGAGGCTTCATTAGTTAAGAGTGCGATTTTCAGAATTCATCCTTTCACTTGATCGTTATTTGAATCAATGGTGAGATTTGGGTCAGATTCTATAGGTTCTTTTTTGGATGAGTGTGTGCAGCCTAATTGTTTATGAACTTTACAAACCAGCTTTCTTGCACAATATCTGCTAGTTTTAGATATATTTTTACTTAGTGGCATTTTATAATGTACAGTATGTGATTTTATTTTATTTATGTATTTATTTTATTTATTTATTTATTTTGGGAGGGTGTCCTGAGATAATATTTGCTACGAACTGGCAATACAAATTAAATGAACTGATTAACTAATTAACTTTATTTGAATCAGGACAAGCTGCAAAAATTAAACTCCCTTTTAAAAGCTGACACCAACAAACAGACAAAGCTGATCATCAAACCCTAAGCAGAGGAAGAAAAACACTTTGAGCAAATACTGGGTGAAAGACACTTGTTTTCCACTGATAGGACATTTCACGCTAACATCAAATGGACAAAGAACATTGGGATAAAGCTCTGCTGAGAAATCACTCCAACCCATTTCCTTTAAAATAAACAGTTGACACAGCAGTAAACAGACACTTCCTGGAGTGTAAACTGAAGACTCCTGAGTTGTAATTCGTTGTAGTGTTTCTGACTTAAAATTACTCTAAACCCGAGCATGTCTGTATGGGAAAATTCCCTGTGGTGGGCACATAGATAAGCTGCAGTGTTCAATTCAGGGGTCAGCAGTTTGAACTGCAGCCTAACAAGTGGTGTTTTTAAAACCATCAAGAGTGGGCACCCTTCAGTTGTACATGTACATGAATAAATGCTTAAAAACAAATAAGTGACTATTCATGTAAGATTTTATCTCACACTAAAGATAAGCTGACCTCACCATCAGTGAACCGCACTCAATTGTCAGTCAGTTGTTTGGCTTCATCTTTTATGCTGTCTCTGCTCATCAAAATGGTTTTCACAGCTGAAGACACCCGCTGTGCTTCTGACTGACAAGCAGAGGAGAACCAGAAACTAGAATTCTCACAGATCGTAACTCGGGACGGATCTGTGGGGGGATTGAAGAAGCATGAGGGTAACTATCCTGTAGATGACCTGTTTCCACTTTAAATCTTGGTATTTTTATATATCCATTATTTTAATATGCTGTTTTATTTTACATCTTGTGTGTTTCTTTATATTGAAACCCTGGCACAACAATTTCATTAAAGTTCTTATCTTATGAAGATCTGATGTAAATGAAGGAATCTAATATTGTTTTCTTACAGCCTCAGGAGCTGCTATAAGCATGGAGGAGGGTGACGATTTCTAGTAGAAGTACAGAACCTTGTTAGATGGACCCAATGCTGTTTGTAGTTTAACACTGAGGCAGATGGTTCCAGGCTGGGGTTTCACAGATGCGACACAGAACAGATTCAAGAAACCAGGAGTTTCCACAGGAGGATACCAACAGGTTGGGGTATAATGTCTCAATGTGTCTGCATCAAACTGCTGGGCCACAGGAGCTGAAAATCAGGAGACTTCATCAGCACCGGGTCAGGAACAGGTGAGATGGTTCGGCTCTGCACTGCCACTCTGGAGATGCAAGGATCTGGGTTGGAGGTAAAAACACAGATTCTCCACACAAAATTCTAGAAAATTTAACAAAGCTTACTTCTAAAATAGATAAGTTGTGTTCACAAGCTTTATTTATTGTTTATTTTTTCATATGTTGTGTTTGTTATGTATCTATAAAACTACAGACAAAAGTGAAAGGAGACCAATAGAGTTGATATATGCAAAAACATAATAGCAGAGATATAAACAGATGAAAACAAAGAAACAAGGTTTTTGCCCTACAGCACTGAAATGCAACTTTGTCCAAGTGATTGTGCCTTTTTTTTAAAACAAAAATAAAGAAGAGCTGTTTTTCACACTTAAAAAGTCATTTTTAAAACCTCTTTTCAATTATATTATGAACTTTAACATTTAGCATCCTATCTGATGCCTTTAGAGTTTGAGATGTGGCTTTTGAAGAACTGTTAAATTTCTCTGTGAATTCATCGTCTGACCTTGAGGTGAACTTAACGACGCATCTTTATCTTGGAAAATTGACAGCTGTCCAAAATAGTTTTTTTTTATTTTTGAAGAGTTGTTTCACTGTCAAATGATAACGTTTTTTTCCAGATTGATGAAAAGCAACAATGGCATCTCTCAAATCACAGCTGATGTCTTTTTTCCTAGGGATTTTAAACATGTTAAAATGTTTCTAGGCAGAAAATTTCCTAAAATAAAAAGCAATTTTCATAAAGGTGCTAAGTAAACCAGTGCATTCTGAGCTGCTGCTTTTGTTATTTTTATAAGGAGCACTGTTTCTATATTTTGGATCATTTTAGACCATCCATTCATCCATCCATCAATCCATCAATCATCTTTAGCCACTTCTTTTTTTCTGGGTCGTTGGAGTCACTGGTGCCCATATCCAGCTATGACTGTGCGAGAGGCAGGTGACATTCTAGACAAGTCTCCAGTCCATCACAGGGACACATAGAGACAAATGAGACAAACAACCATTCACTCTCGCACTCACACCTAGAGACAAACTTTAGTTACTTATCAGCATAACATACATGTTTTTGGTCTGTGGAAGGAAACTGGAGTACCTGGGAAAAAAAAAAAAAACATGCACGGAGATAACATCCAAACTCCACCCAGAAAGGTCCTTGACCAGGATTTGATCTAGCAACCTTCTTGCTGAGAGGCAACAGCTCTACAAACTTTCCTTCATTCATTCAATTTTATGTATATAGGTTAGTCTCATTGAGTGCTGGGAGTGGGGACACAGAAGTTAGAGAAGGTGGGCCTGTAATGGGAAGATTGCTGGTTCAACTCCCAGTACCAACAGCATCAAAATGTGGGTGGGATAGGTGAAGCACCCACACTTGTCTCTACCTTCATTTGCCCCAGTCTGGGCCCCTAACCCCACTATCTGCTCCCCCAGGCACTCTAGATAGCAGATCTCTGCTCCACACAGGGGGCTGTGGTAGCTCAGTGGTATGTGGTTGCATCAGGAAGGGCATCCGGCATAAAAATAATTGCCAAACCTTTGTGCACCTTAGTTCACTGTTGTGACCCCTTGATGAAGGTAACTGCCAAAAGAAGAGGAAGGTCTCACTGAGTCACGAGGACTCATTTACAAGATTGGCCTGTTTTAAACAGATAACATATAGGGTACATAGACTGCAATTAAAATAAAAGTAATGTTATAAAACAATAAAATCAAGGTGACTGCACTGATGACATGACATGTCAGAGGACACATATGCAGGCAGCAGACCAAGGTGTGATTCATGGATGAAGATGAACCAGTGTGAGAGTTTGCATGAGGTTAATGATGACCCGCTGACCAATGAGTCACAGGGTACGGTGATGGGTATTATACTTACAGCCAGTTATGCATATTAATGCACCGTGATAGTAACTGATCCACTGTGCCACCCAACGGTATGTATTTATATTAAAATATATATTAGCCTTTAGTAGGGAGGTAATGGTGGCAACACAAATTGTTTTAACCACATACACGTTCACAGCTAGTAGAAAGGTAACAGTAAAACGTGTGATTGTACCAGACAATTAAACAGAATACCGATGTTGTGGTGAATTAGTTTCTTTGTGATGAATATTGACAGGAAATAAACAGTTTGAGTTGAATTTGCTTAAGTCTTTTACCATTATTCAAGGCCATCAGTTGTCCAAGTGGTTCCATTCTATGCTGTTTGGCACATCACTACATCTATTTAAGTCAAGATTTGTCACTTGGCAATCTCATTTCAATTTAACTACTTTTTGCTTGAAATGTCAGCCTATTTTTTGAGGGGGAAAAAATCCTTCATCTAAGGAGATTAAAGTTTTATAAACTAGCTGCAGATCTAGCCTTTTCTGTGTTAGTCTTTGTGCTTTAAATATTTAATTTTTAAAACAGAGTTTAAAATAATCCCATTTCAAAATCCTCAGACTTAAAATCCATGTTTACCTTCTTCAAAATACGATTTTTTTGTTAGCTAGTAGTAAAACATTCAGTTTAATACTTACATAGGAGGTGTTCACAAGGTGTGCATTTTGTTT
>JARVGS010000222.1:13291119-13301291 GCA_031762315.1 Hypsolebias antenori | reverse complement strand
AAAAAAAAACTGGCTGAAGTAGAACTGTTTTTGTGTTGGTTTAGTTCCGTTAGCTGCTGTTGCCATTTTGCTTGGGGTTGACTCCAAAAGTTAACCAGTTGTAGCCGTTCATCTAGCGATTACTGAGTGTTTCATTAAATTAATGTACTAGTTAGATGATTTGCTAACTAACATTCAAACTGACACATGCATGAATAAAAGCAGCAACAGTATCACTCGCCTTACCGTGCTGCCATTGGTAATCCTGAGAAAATCTAAATTTCTGACTGTATTGCTCTTTAATAATATGGTCCCTTGAGTTCATCTCTCTTTCACTAGGGGTTAAAATTTCAACACACACTCAGCAAATTAAACTGAGCAACACAGAACACATTTAATAACTGAGCAGATCCTTTTTTAATATTTACATATGCTGTGTATTATATGGTGTATCTCTAACTGCAACAGTCTGCTTTTCGCTGGACTCTTACCCCCACTGTAGTAAAACCAGTAGCAGATATGAGATATGATATGAGACCCACCACACTTCATTAGCCAGTTCCTTCTAACAGAAGGTTAAAATAAATCAGATTTATGACAGTACATTATATGTATATGTTATGCCTCATTGAATTTGTGTAGATTAATTGTGTGTTTTATAATGTTAGCACAAGACTGTGGGAGGTCGTGTGCAACTTTGTCTAACATTTTAAGTTCCAAGCTCTTCTTTCTTCACTGTATTGCAAAAAAAAAAAAAAAAGAGAGATCATTCTTAAAAGTGCAAAATTTGTTTTATTGTTGCTTTTTTTTCTTTCTCTCTGGCTGACAATGCTCTGCCCTCCAGTTACTGACACTCTGAATAACATTTTCTTGACTTGAAAAAGTATACAATTGTAATGGCTGATGTTTACCACAGTAAAGGCAAAGGTTAGTCATGTTCTGCTGCAAAGCCTTTAAAACATTCAAATCACACCAACACACTGCAACATCAAAGTGTAACCCTTATTGTTTCTGTGCCAAAAGTTCTTTACAACTTGAATAAACTTGACAACTATTTGCATTCATTTGATGCTTATTTAGTTTATTCTCTGGATAAATTCTTTATAGATGAACCATTAGTATTCATTTTTCTTCAAGTGTAATGTCCAAATGCACTTCCATCATTTGCTGACATTACCATTATTGTTAAAGCAGTTTATCATTGGCACTTATACAAGGTTGTTGTGTGCACTGAATATTGTATTGCTATGGAAGGACAGTGTTTATAAATCTGCATAATGGAAGGTCTTCTATTGCGAGTTTCATTAGCAGCATCTCTCCTTGGACATGCAGTTAACTGCTCGTCTGCCATGAGCATGATTATAAAGCTTAAGGTCATTTATAGGTATTGAATGCAGAAATCAATGTTGCTGTTATTTTCTAAGTGGTCAATAGCAAGCTGCTATCCAAAAATAATGCTTTGAGATGAAAAAAAAAGTATATTATTTAACTTTAAAAAATACTAATTAAAATCTAAAATTGTTTTTGAAAACTTTAATTAGCTTTTTATGTGATGTACACACTGCAGATCTGAATGTTCAGTTCCAAATGTTTGCTTAGATCTGATTTTTCTTTTAGTATGTGGTTGTTCGCATGTTTTACATATGACTGTTATCAGACTTCAGTCTGTGTCCCTAAATTTACCTGCATGTGCAGAAGACATGACGTCAGACATGGCCCAAATATGGATGGTATTCATCTTAGCATGTACGTATCGATTCTGAAGTTGATGTGCAATCAGAGCGGATTGAATTATGACGTTCTTGTTTCATCCAGTGTTAATATTTGACCTTGTCTCTTGCTGACTACTCCAGAGCAGCATTGTATTTTTGGAATTAAAATGTACTGAAAGTGGTATCAATCTCCTGAACACTTGGAGTGATCCACTTACCTCTACCTCACTGACCTAAAATCAGATACAATTTGCAATGACCGGTCAGACCCAGGACTCTTTGAAAAATGTCATACATATTTGATTTTGTACCACATATGAGAAAGACCTGGGTTGGATTTTTAAAATATTGCATTTTTCACAATTATACTGTCTTTAAAAAAAAACAAACATCTGATATGGGTTACATTTTACTTTTGTCTGCAGTGTGAATGTAGTCTAAAATTTCTTGGATCTTGAATTTACCCATTCATTTTCTTCACCCACTGATTTATTTATTATTTCCAAGTTCAAAAAAACTGGTGCTTTTCTCTAGTAGTCAGTGGATAAGAGGCTGGGCACACCCTGGACATGTTGCCATAGCCAAAACAGGAACAAACAGATAGTAAATGGACTGTACTTACACTATTCTATCTTATCAATATTTTCAAATCACTCTTCACTTCATTTACCCATTCATACAGCACTCTACTATATCTGGGCAAAGAATAATCAGAGCTTTATCACATTCATACACTGGTGGGACACACATCGGAGGCAATGAGGGGGTTCAGTGGCTTGCCCAGGGACACTTCAGCATGTGACTGTTGGTGGACTCAAACCCCCAACTTTTGCATTGGAGGACGACTGCTCTATAACCACCTAGCCACAGCCACCTCGAGATTGTCCCAACATTGCACATACACACTCACACTTAAATTAATTTCAGAATCACCAAATTTTCTGACATGCATGTTATAAAGATATGAGAAAAATCTAGACAAAACACATAATTCACAAAGAACATGCAAACTCCACACAGAAAGGCCACAGAAAACACAAACATGATAACAATATCTATCCATCCATCCATCATCCTTTACCTGCTTCTTCCATTTTGGCTCATGGGGGGTCACTGGTGCCCATGTCCAGCAGTCATTGTGCAAGGGGCGGAGTACAACCTGGACAGGTCTCCAGTCCATCACAGGGACACATAGAGACAAACGAGACAAACAACCATTCGCTCTTTCACTCACACCTAGAGACAATTTAAAGTTATCAGTCAGTCTAACATGCATGTTTTTGGGCTGTGGGAGGAAACCAGAGTACTCAGGAAAACCCACGCATGCACGGAGAGAACATGCAAACTCCAACCAGAAAGGCTCCTGGACCAGGATTTGAACCAGGGACCTGCTTGCTGAGAGGCAGCAGCTCTACCAGTTGTGCCACCATGCTGCCCATGATAACAATACAGTCAAATTATCCTAAGGAATTCAGCATATAAATAATTTAACGGTAAAGTAAAACCATACTTTTTTTTTCCAAAAACATTTGTTATAAAAATGTTTAAGCATTTTATAGACAGAGCACTTCTCCGATAAACAAACAATGCTTTTGTTTTGTTTTCCAACCTGTTGCAAACAGAAAACTAAAAACAAAAACAAACAAACAAACAAAAAAAGGAAACTTAAAAATGGTAAATGCAATTATAGCTCCTGGAAGGAAACATTACTTCATTGTTACCCCAAAATACTAACGGTTAAAAGAGATTTTTCTTTTGCAACAAGCAGAAAAATCTGCAAAATATTTCTTTATGAACCAAAGTTTGCTGGTTTGGTTCCTACAGAGCCTGAAAGTTACCATCTTCCTCAATGGGTGAAATTCAGACTTAAAGGTTTTTAAAGATGTTTGAGCAAGACCTCCTGACAAAAAAATATTTAAAACTATTAGATAAAAACTGAAATTATGAAATTTTAAGAGGCTATGTATATAGCCTTGTATAAATCCCAAACTTCATTTTGTCCTTGTTACCATCCTGTAGGAAATACAATATGGCTCATAATAAACTAGAAAAAAAAGGTCTATTTACAGTCATGTTGATGCCAGAACTACATTATGAGTGAGTTTCTCTTCCAGAAATTACATATTGTTAACAAGCCTAATGGTGGAGGATTGTAGCTGTGTAGCTGCTCAGCTGTACCTTTGACTACACTCTCCATGCCGTCCTATATAAACAAGTCCAGCATCTGACAGTACTCTCTTCATTTGTTGGCTTCACCACAGGGTGCAAGCTCTTGAAAGAGAATAAAATCTTTCTTTGAAATAAAGGGCAGATTGCACTCGGTTAAAAGCTGCCTGCCTTGTTCTTTTTCTTGTTTGTAGGTCTACATGGATGGGAGCAGAGGGGAAAACAGGACTGTGGGATGGGAATTTTTAATGAGGAACTTTTAAGTGGCAGCACAATTCTCAGCACTTTATAAATAACTAAAAGATGGAAAAAATTCCCTCCACAATCCTCTGGGTAACATTGTATGACCGTTCAATTTACATATGTAAAGAGAAGAAAATACTTTTCCCATCTCCTTTGAGTTTATCTTTCACCGCAGTGTTCAGAATCTGGGGCTTATTTCCTCCTTCTGGTTGGCTTCACTTCCTCTATCATTTCCTGTTTCCCTTTTTATCTCTTTTACACTGAGGTGCACAGCGTAAGCGATGGCTCCTTCAACTTGGATTCTGGAGGAAAATATTAGCGAGCAGGGAGCATAGGCTCAGCAAAGAGAAGATTAAATTATCTCCTTTGAAGGTGTGCTTGCGCTTTCAAGAGACAGAGGCCATTATTAATATGCAGTGACACATGCATACATCCAAAATGGTCTTGGACGCTTCGTCACGGATCATAAAATACCCCAAGGTGCCTTTCGCTCATCGCATACTGAGAGCTGCCACTGCGGGCCCATATGAATCACAGCGATTCAGCCAGGATGTATGGTGCGGAGGACAGGAAAACGTGGAAATGAGTCTTGGGTTTTATTAGCTTGCCCAGACAAAATTATCTTCATTTAGAGCCTTTTGACTCTATGGCAGACTGTTCTGGCACTCCATCCACGGTTGACAGGAGGGCCAGTAAACACATTGTGGAGTTCACACAGCTTGCACGAAGGTTAAATGGGTCATGTAAACTGCAGTATGTCTGGGGCGTCAAGATCTCATCGTATGATTTGTTGGTGGCATTTGAAGTTGAACTTTTGTCCCCTGTCTATGTGGGCATTTAGTTAGACTAATCATCTAAACATGACCAGGTTTAACTAGCTATATGAGATAAAAATGCAGTGAAAGTCAGACAGTACCTAACCAAGATCTCATCTGTTCTTTTCATTTGAGTACCTGGATCATTGATATCATGCGATTCTCATTTCATTCATGTGATACTAACTCCATTAAATATGTTCTACCCACAGGATGCTCATTATATAACTGGATAGAGGCATTAACGACATCAGCCAGTAGTTGCACGTATCCATGGAGCAAATGGGCATTGAGTGTGTAATTTGATTTTTTTCTCCACTTTTTTATTCCCTTTTTCTTCATTTGCCTAGCAGATAGCCCAAATGAGCTGTCATCCATGATTGATTTCCACATTTCAGGGATGCCTACTTTCACTAAGTACTGACTATTAGAGCAACTCTGTCCCACCGGTGGCATGGAGAGAGGCCATTAAATACAGAGCAAGAACAGCTTGATTTCAGTGATCCTAAGCTTAATGCGTAATGTAGAAGCATTTTTTGTCTGTAGATATGTAATGCAAGATGCTATAAACTAGCGTTTCTCATCTATACATCCATTTTCTTTACCTGCTTTGCTCTGTTTCGGGTCATGAGGGAGCTGGTGCCCATCTCTGGTAGTCATTGTTTGAGAGCCAGGGTACAACCTGAAAAGGTCCATCACAGGGTCACATAGAGACAAACAAGACAACAGCGGTTCACTCTCTCACACCCAGGGACCATTTAGAGTTATCAATTAATCTAACATGTATATGTGAGAGGAAAGTGGAGAGCATGGAGGAAGACTGACACTTTTGGAAGAACATGCAAACCCCACACAGACAGCCCCTGGTCAGAGGTGAACCTGCAGCCTTCTTGCTATGAAGCAACAGCTGCTGCTACTTCTCTGCCGTTCCCTGTAGGGGTGCACTGTTTATCACAATTATGTGCACAATTTGACTGCATTGATAGAGCTGCCATGTACTGCTGCAAACATGATAATAGATGTGAACACATTAGTCTAAAGCAGGGGTCTGCAACCTGCAGCTCTGGAGCCACATGCGGCTCTTTGGTCCCTCTGCAGTGGCCCTTTCAAGCTTTGACCAAAACTGAATTGGTTGTTATACAAACAACAAAAATCAACTAGTTTTAGCAGTAACTATGCCATTACAGTTGCAATCATGCGGATATTGGAACAAGTACATGGAGTAAAACTTTAAGTTTAGGCTTTATTTCTATACTTAATTCATTTTTCCACAATTTAAAAAAAATACCTTGATTTGTATAGTTCATAGATTTTATTAATTAACAAACCTTGCATTTAAAAGAATCTGTTTTTTTCATTTGTCTTAAATTGTAAAAATATAAATTTTTAGTTATTTTATTTTTATAATGTCACCCCTAGTGGGCACAGAAGCTCCTTCCAACAAACCTAAAATGACCCATGGGCCACCAGTTGATAACCACAGTTGTAGCATGTTGTTGCGGCTCTGAACACTTTTAATTTAATGAACGAAGGTGTAAAATGGCTCTTTTGATTGTAAAGGTTGCAGACCCCTAGTTAACTGATAAACTCAAATACATTTCAATGAATACAAATGAAGAGTCAGCAAGTTTATTTCTACAGGCATCCACCTTACAAAATATTGTATCAACGTAAAGGGGAAAAAGTGTAGTGACTGTAAGTTTGCATGACAGAAGCATATTGCTTCCTGTTTATGTACTCAGGTCTCTCTTGTAAATGAGTCCCCAATGCTCAATGGGCCTAACCTGTATAATGAATACTAAACTTTTCTTTCTCTGATTGCACTTTCTGCTGCTTTGCAGTATTATCTCATTAGTGACAACTACTGTTCAGGAGAAAAACTGCAGCTGTGCTCTGAAAGTGTGACTTACCACCATAATCAAATGATACTCTAGATTAGAAAGACAACATTAATGAGATGATGTAGAAAACTGCTGCTAGGTTTTTTTTTATGTAGTAAATAATTACACTCATTACCTAGACAAATGTATAATTTGCGTTATTCTAGTGTATTTCATTGAACTTGTGTGTCGAATTAAACTTGAAATGAATTGCATAGAACAGAAAAATGAAATGAGGAAAATGTGGATTTGTCATAACCTGATTGTCATGGCAACATTCAACAAGATGCAGCCTTAATATAAATTGCTTCTGATTTGCAAAGGTGACTTTTCTATTGATAGGTTGATTTGGCCCACGGGAAAATGTCATTAATGTAGCTAATTTCTAATCACTTTCCCAATCAATCATATTAATAGCATTTAGGAGCTATTGTGAGTCTTTTTGTTAGTTTCTGCTGTAACTGATGAGGCAGAAATTTGCTCACAGTCGTAATCGGAGGTTTTCTGATGGACTGGTTGGTTGACTGCTGCGGAGCTCAGCATCACTGAATCAAAAACAATTATTGTTTGTCAAGTGAGACTGATTGGTGGGTGAAGTATCAATGATTTGGAAGTTTTGGTCAAAATTACGAGGCTTTGTTTTCTGGCAGAGATAAACTGGTAATGCCAGTTTTATTATTATAATTTTATTTAACAGGTCTTTCTTGTAAATTAGTCAAATAAAGGTTGAAATTAAAAAAAAAATGAATTTCACTACAGGAGACTTCTAAAAATGTTTGGACTTGATGATGTACCTGGTTAGGTGATATTCAGACTAACGTGTTAACGCAGTTAATGCTAATTTACTTTGATAGCCTTGTTACATACTGTATATATAATCAAACACTTCTGATTTCAACCCTAACTCTGTTTTAAATATACATTATTGGAAACATGTTTCGGCTAAGTGATGCACTTTATAGTGGTTCTGATTTTGTCAGAATACAGCACCTTATTTTTACAGGTTAAAGATAACAGCCGACCCTACCTTTGAACACCAAACGTCAGCGCCTGGACACTGAAGGATCTTCTGTGGTTTTAATGGACGATCAGAGCAAACACACTTAACTCACTTACAGTGGGAAATGGAGTGCATCCAAAAAACGTGATTGTGTATGGCAGATGGACTTATCCCTTTTCAAATTGAGCCTCAGCGTGCATCGGTCTGTGTGTATATGTAGATGTAGATTTAGAGCAACAGGGTGACGAGGCACAATCAGACACAGTTTACTGCGTGTGAAATGAACAAAACAGACACTTGCTCCTCCCTCACAGTGGGTGTCATGTTTTTTTTTTTTTTTTTAGCTTGCTCAAGGCTAACTTGTAATGTCCGTGCATATGTTGCAATCAAGAGATGTGCTTCTGTCCCTGTAAGACGGCACTCTTTTTTCTTTTTTGGATACAGAATCATTGTGGGTTTTTACAAAATAAAATGGTTCAAAGCAGCTGGCTCAGAATAATAATTCAACATATTGACTATCTGCTAGTCACAATATTATTTTCTATATTGTAACAAATATTAGTTATTCATTTTGGCTAGTCAACTTAATAGTGATATATAATATCAGTACAAACAGGAGATATTTGACAAATTAAAAGCCACATTAAAATAATATCATCTTGCACACAAACATCAGTAGTTTTATTTAGAGATAATTGTTCAACAACTGCTTGTTTTATACACATCGAAACTAACCAAGCACTTATACAGTGTGGTGGTGAGCTCACAAGCCAACATGTTTAAGAAAAGAAAAGTACAAATCCAGGAAGTGTCACATTAATCATATGCAAATGTGCATGAAATGCATCATTGCAACAAGTAATAACAATTCAGAATAGTTAGTTTTGATAACATAATGAGAACCAGTAGGGAACTGGGCATTTGACTTGGTTAGATTTTGTTCTCAAATAACAATTTCTAACATTGTGACACCATCTTGTAAAGATTACCATGAAATAAATGTGTATTTATTTTTATTGTGAATGAGCATAAGTATCTAAAAGCTGACCAAATGGGCAAGTGTTAGCTGGTGGGCTGTTCTTTATGTTTATATCCCGAAGTGTCAAGCTAAAAATAATGCTAAAATACATATCCAGGGACAGTGTGAGATGATAAAGGTAAATAGAAGAGAGTGGGAAGACTTTTATATTTGTGACAATGTAGTCTGGGTAAAAACTTCCTAAATAATTTTACCCCTATGCCATAATCAAAAACATGCATGTTAGGCTGCCTTCAGGCTCAGGCCTCCCTTGCAAAATACATCTGTGATCTCAATGGAATTTGCCTGGGTGAATAAAGGTTAATAAATAATAAATAAATAAATGAGCAGGTTTGTGCTTAATCAGAACTCTAAGTCTACCTTTGAACACTGAACCAGCTAAAAGTGTGCATTGAACTATTCTGCCGAGCACTCACCTTTTGAAGCAAAGTGAAACATCACAGTTTGATGCAAGAAGTCTCACCTCGACCGAGATGGTTTGGACATGTCCAGAGGAGGGACAGTGGGTATACTGGTAGAAGGATGTTAGAAATACAGCTGCCAGGAAAAAGACAAAGGAGATATACGGATGCAGTTCAGAACGAACCATACACGGATTCAGTTAGAGTGGACATGCAAGTAGTTGGGAGTGAGGACAGAGGACAGAGTGAGATTGCTGTGATGACCCCCTGAAGAAGGAAAAGCCAATATAAGAAGTCAAAATACCAATCAGTAGAAGTTATCTAAGGAAGCCAGCACGTTGCATCAAATCTTCATCTGTTGCACCATCTCGTCCTGCAGCATTGGTGGCTGTGGAAAGAATAACTCCTTTTGGTTGTTACTGTGCATGTAGAGGAAAGTGGTCCTGGGTGTGGGTGGTTAAATGGCATATTCTGATTAAAAACCAACATCAAGTTTCTTTACATTAGAACTATAGAGGCCAAATTAATGCCATCCCGAGAAAGTGGGGGACTTCAACATGTGTTCTGAAGATGCTCAGGTCCAAAAACCACCACCTCTGTCCTGTCTGAGTTTAAAAGCAGAAAACTAAGAGACATTCATGTTTTGTATGTCTCTAAGACAAGCTTGTAATCTCAGTCACTAACTGGATTCATCAGGTTTCATGGATAAATGATGATTATCCGATCAGTCGTATCTGGCTTTCGGTCATTTTATGAATCTTCGCACTCCATGCCTTCCTGTCTTTCACCTATTCTTTCAATTCCGCAATTGGCATATTCATTGTTGTCGTAACTGAGTCGAGCCATCTCGTTCTTTGGCAGCCTTGTCTTCTTTTTCCACTGACTTTTCCAAGCATCATTGACGTTTCCAAAGAATTTGCGCGCATCACGTGACCAA
>JARVGS010000222.1:13119476-13129759 GCA_031762315.1 Hypsolebias antenori | reverse complement strand
GTTGGGCAAACTCCCACGCACCCTCCAGGACCCTGCTGAGGGTGTAGAGCTGGTCCAGTGTTCCACGACCAGGACAAAAACCACACTGCTCCTCCTGAATCCGAGGCTTCACATACATAAAAAGTCAATTAGTACAAGTTGCCTAAGGAAACAAGCAGACTGTGTTGAATTGTCACTTCACTGCAGTCTCCCATCCTGACCTTTTCTTTTTTATTAGATACTTATTAGCATCAAAAATGGTCAAAAGGTAGCTGCAGACATGTCTTATTAACAATTGTGTTGTGAAATTAAAACAACTTACATGTTTTGATCATCATTATAATATCTAAATGTTCACTTTTTTTTCTTTTGTAGGTTTTATTATTTATATTAAAGCTGTAGCATGAACACACAAGTGGACCAATCGGAACTTTTTTTAACGGGACCTGAGCAGATAAGTCTGATGAACAGTAGCATCTCCTTTAATAAAACAGCAAAAACCTCTTCCTAATAATAAAAAATAGGGCCAAAACTATATTCAAATTGTTTTTTTAAATAAACATTTTCTGTCAACAATACTAAACAACTGAAAATTTAGAAAAATATCTACAAATGGCTTTGCAGTTAAAGTGATAGCTCAGATCTTTAGACATGGAAAGGTTATGCACATTTAATTTTTTTACCTGTTGTAGAAAGTTTTTTTTTAACAATCTTAGTTTCGAGAAGGGCAGCACAGTGCTGCAACTGGTAGAGCTTTCTCCTCTCATGAGCAGGTTACCCTGGTTCTTTCTTGGTGGAGTTTGCATGTTCTCTCCATGCTGTATGGGTTTTCTCCAGGTACTCCGGTTTCCTCCCACAGTCCAAAAACATGCATGTTAGGCTGATTGGAAACTCTAAATTGTCCCTAGGTGTGAGTGAGAGAGTGAGTTTGTCTTGTTTGTCTCTATGTGTCCCTGTGATGGACTGGAGACCTGTCCAGGGTGCACTCTGCCTCTCACACAGCGACTGCTGGATGTGGGCACCAGTGGCCCTGCAACCCAGAAAGGAAGAAGCAGGTAAAAATAATAGATGGATGGATAAATTAGAGAAATTAATTAGATTTGACGAGCTACCGTTTGTCCAAGTGAGGCTAAAACCAAAGAGGATCGCTGTCACCTAAAAGAAAACTCCAGTCTGAAAAATGTCATAGTAGTTTATGCCAATATTTTATAACCCTTTACATTACCTCCAGTTTTATAATTAAAGGTGTTTTACATTCACTTCCACGATTATTCCAAAGCACAATCAGCAGCAGCAGCTAGTTGTGAATATGTGCAGAGCAGCCTGGGGAACCTAAAGAAGGAATATAATATATCTACAGAAATTCCTGCTTGATGAAAAGTTCACACTATTGTAAAACATTATAAAAATGTAATTGTGTGAACTGCTATAAAACTGAAGAAATTTTTGAAGATGACAAACTTTTGTCTTGGTGCCTCTCTCACTACGACTCTGTCTGTCCACTCAGAAATAAACTGTACTTCTCCAAACTGAGGTGGTTCAAAGAGCTATCTAGAGCAGCAAAGGTATTAATTGTTTGTAACCTTTCCACAGAAACCCACTTCAAAATATGTGAACTATTATATTGAGTGGAAGAGGTTGTGAGTGATAAATGCCTAAAGTCACATTAGAGCCTCTTAAGATTAAATAAAAACCCTCTTTAGCCAGAGGGATGTAAAAAGAGCTTAATCCAAATGTTTATCCGCTGTCACCTGTGACAGCACAGCATCTCACAAAGATGCGTTTAACTATGTGTTAGTGCATCCATGTGTGTGTGAAGATACCTTATAGTAACTCTTCTTTGCTTGTCACCGAGACACAAAGGCCTTTCCAAACTGTCAAAATGTACAACTCTGCCTGCGCAACAAGATGTACAACTCCATCTTGGAATATTTTGGCTGCTCAACACAAATATTGACAGAAAATGCATTTGTCTTGTTTAGATGTGGCATTATAGCTGCTTCCACTGTGAACTTTGCCATGTTTCATTAACCTTACATGGTTTGTTTGCTGTAAGGAAATCAGCATGAACGTTGTGAATAGGCACGATGACAAAGAGCTCAGTCAAAATGGGAAATAAATGTGTGTGGTTGGCAATGTGACATGGTTTGTATCCATAAAGGTCATATATTTGTTGTGCACTAATGACACATTTTTCATGCCAGTATTGAATTCTATATGGCACATCTGATGGATGTTGCCTTGCAGTATGTGGGACACGAGAGTGAAAGCACTGGGCTGTTGACATGATTGTAATTTTTGTATCTGCCACGCATCAGAAATAGGATGATCTGCCTGCCGACACTGATTTCAAACGTGAAGAGGAAAGATCATGTCAAAGAGGCGCGCGTCACTCATCTCTCCTTCGGCGTGCAGCTTGGCAGGCATCACATTGTGTTTTGCACATTCAATTTCCTGTGTTTAAATCTGACACAGGTTTTGTTTTTTTTTGTTTATTTCTTTTGTCAAACAGAATATGATAATGTCACTTGAGAATTGATTTCCATGGTTCCGTCAGCTTTTTTATTTTTATTTTATTCTTTCGCTGAAGAGATTTGAACAGTAGATGCAATCTTTGGAACCAATACAGCATGCATCATAATGAAATCTTTGCTTTTTTTATTCAGAGAAGCTGTGTTTGTAAAATGGAGTTTGCAAACCAAATTGGATTAGAAATGGTGGATATTATATTAGATGTTTTTCTGACTTCACACTGTGTGAGTGTGCAGCTTAGTGCTGCAGGATTCTTCAGCTATGTGAGAAATGATTTAAGGGTTGATGTTTAAAAGTGATGCGTCGATTCGTTTCATCTGTAATGATTAATGTTGAAACCTATGGTTGCATAACAGGATAAAGTTTCAGATGTTGTTTGAACAAAATCACCACACTTGTAACATTTTATAACTCCAGTAAGTATGCAAAGATAAAGTACATCTGCTTGAGATGCATTGCATTGACTCACAGTTTAAATGTGTACACTAAGTAAAGTTAAAATACTGTACATAGAAAAAACGGTTTTCATGTGTGAATCAAGTCAAGTCAAATATGTTAATACAGCTTATTTGAAAAGAGCAGCTGTTACCAAAATTCTTAACAAAAAAAAATAAATAAAAAAACAGTAATTTAAAGAAAAGAAAGAAAAAAAAATCAAAAGAAAAAGATTTCCAAAAAAACAGACAACAATAAAATACTAAATCAAATCAAACGTTCTCAAAAGTCAGTGAAAACAGTTTTTTTTTTCTTTTTTTTTTTTCTTTTTTTTTTTTTTTTTAAACAGGAAGTGAAGTGGCTTGTCTAATGTTGGTGGAGGCAGATTATTCCAAAGTTTAGGGGTCCACAACTGAAAAAGCCATTTCTCCTCTGAGCTTCAGCCTGGTTTTTGCTACAACCAAAAGCAGCTGATCTGATGATCTCAGCGCACGAAAAGGAACACCTGGTTGAAGTAGCTCAGAGAGATAAGAGGATACAAGGCCATTTAAGTACCTATAGGTCAACAGGATAATTTTTAAATCAACTCTGAAATGTACAGGCAGCCAGTGAAGGGAGGACAAAACTGGTGAAATATCCTCAAACTTATGAGTTCCTGTAAAGAGCTGGACTGCAGCATTTAGGACAAGCTGAAGACATGAAAGGGAGAGCTGACTGGCTCCAACATAAAGTGGGTTGCAGTAGTCTAGTTGGATTGTAATGAAGGCATGGACTATTTTTGCAAGGTCGGATCTGATCAACACTGACTTAAGCTTAACTATCCGCCTTAACTGGAAGAAGATTTTTTGCAGAACAGAATTAGTCTGTCTATTGAACTTAAAGTCTGAGTCCAAAACCATTGCAAGATTTGTAACAGACTGCGTAAAATATGGCTCAAGAGAGTCAAGGTTAACAGAAACAGCGACAGCAGTAGAGCGAGGGCTAAACACAATTACCTTACAGTAATATTGTCGTTAAAACACAAAAATTTGAAGTCAGCCATGCCTTAATGTCATAAAGACATTTTAAAAGAGGGTGAATGGAGCAAGAACTATTGGATTTTAATGGCAGATAAATCTGACGATCATCAGCAAAACAGTGAAAAGAAAGAGCATGTATTCTCAGGAGAGACCCCAAAAGGAGCAGATACATTGAAAAAATATGGGTTCCAAGAATCAAGCCCTGCGGAACCCTGCAGGATCACTATAGAAGAAGCCAAACCTATGATAAAAGTGTCACAGCTTTCAGCGTTAACACATGCAGCACACATATAAAAATCTGTTTCCTAACAAATAAATATTCTCATTACAGCGTTGAAAAAGGGACGATTCTGGATCACTCCTGACCCCTACCACAACGATGACAACATTCAGATCGGACGTGAAGTCAAGATTTCTTGTCAGGTATGTTCAAATGCACCTGAAACAAGTGAAGAACCTGCAAATGTGCTTTTACTCATTGATTTTTTTATTTTTATTTTGCTTTATCCCTAAAAATTGCAGGATTAAATGAAACTCAATTTGTAAACTGACCATAGGTCACATTTGACAAAATCCCAGGGTAGTTTTAACTTGTCAGAGTTGGGTTGTTTGTTTGATGTGGCATACTGGGTAAAGTTTCTGACCAAAAAAAATGGTTGAATTGATAAAGCTATACAAGCCAAACTCACAGTGTAGTACAAACTAAGGTTATCAACAAAGCCAACCAAGGTGAAGACAAGTTGTTTCATTGTCTTACAACCCTTAGCCAGAGGTCCAGTCAAGTTTGATTTAATCAACTTATAGCATAAAATAGTGGTTAAATGAAGAAGAAAAGTGGTTTATGGTACATTTTGATATATTATGGTAAATTTTAATATGTTTTAAATGTGAACAACAGATCATAAAGTATTGGGAAAGGTTGCTTTGTACAAATAAATAAACTTGTATGTGAAGAACATAGCAAGTGGAAAATGGTGCAGCTGGTTTCAAGACCACTCAGCCAGTTAAAAACTTCTAGAAAAATAGTTCATAATGATGATGGCATCCCCCACAAATCATTTACATGGTAGAAGTGGGAGTTCATGAAAAAGTGAAAGAATAAACATGAGTTTTTGGAAACGGGGTGTGCTCAGAAGTTCAGAGAGTGGTGAAGTGTGTTTTATTCTGAGCCTTCAAAGAAGAACATTAACATTTAAAAATGTGCAGGATCATCAAACACTGAAGGAACAATTTGTCTTAGATTCACTGAGAATAAATTAGATGTGTTTGCCGTGAGAAGAACAAGAAAAAAATGTGCACTTAATAAATTTAGTTAAATGTGAAACCACTTTATGTATCTATTGCACTAAATGAGATTGCATGTATCGAACACAAAATAATTTAAAAGTAAGCTTAATGATATATTTTTTTTTAATTAGCTAAGAAGTAGTTTAGAACTTAAATAAATGATACTTGTATCATGTTGATGTAAAGTCCTGGACCAATATCAGTGAAAACAAATCAGCTACATTCACACTGCACGTAAATGCATCTCCAATTAGATTTTTTTTTTTTTGCACTATGCACTCCATAATGGATTTATTATTATTTTTATTTATTTTTTTAATCAGATAGGTCTTTTTCATAACTAGTACTGAACCACTGGATACATATCTGATGTTTTTCAAAGCAACTATCTGAACGGTCATGTCTCATTTTACCCCATACTTTTATGTCTGTAAGTTGGGGTAAGTGGATCAATACATATATTAATATTCCAGTCATCCATTATCTTTTATCCACTTCTTCCTTTTCTGGCCATGGTGGTCACTGGTGCCCATATCCAACAGTCACTGGGCGGGTGACGCCCTGGACAAGTCTCTCGTCCATCACAGGGACACATACAAACAAGACAAACAACCATTCACTCTCTCACTATATATTAAAAATAATAATGAAACTTATATCTGCTACGCAACAGAAGTCCAGTTGCTTTGTCTTATTCTTTTTATTTCCCGCGTCATGGATGACTGAGAATCTGCAGCAAGATACCAACGTTCATGTTGGATCGTATTGATAGAAACATGATGGGACTGATATTTGAGTTTAATTTCACCTTCAGTACATTGATCCTGTTCCAAAGTACACATTTGCAACAGGAGCTGTCAAGCAGCAAGATTAAATATAAATACTGAGCCAAACAGTCATGTCCGATAATAATTTGTTTCTGATCGCACAACTTCAGAATCACACATGCTAACATGTGTAGAATCCATATTTATCTTCTTTAAGCACAGTGTGCTGTGTGTGACATCATGTATTTTTTTCTGCAAATATGGGTCACCTCAGAACAGTAAACAGTTTACGCTGGAGTGTGATGGAGGTCGCATTTTACCCATGTGAACGACCACACAAACAAATGGATCTGAGCAAAAGATCTGAATTTATAAGAGCTGTAGTGGGAACATAGCTATAGTGTCGTAACCGATACCTGACACAAACACTGAAACCACATGAAGCAGATTTTATGTCATATAATGAAATTGTTTATTTTTATACCTCAGTTGATATTTCCTGGGGCAGTTGACACGTGGATTTGAATTTTTGTTGTTGCTTATGAGCAAACCTTAACCTCTTAATATTGGATCAGCTCAATTTTTGGCTGAACATGTTTTTTTTTCAAGCAGGTTTTAAAATAAAGGTTAAAAAAAATAGAGTTTAACAAATAAGTACTTAACTTCTTACAATCCAAATAGGATAAAGTTGAAACATTTTTTAAATTAAAATGTCACAGTAAGTGTTTAATTAAAATATTTTAACAACACAGTAGTTTTTAGTGTGCATTTCTTAATTTTTTTCTCCTTTTTCTTTTAGCATTAGAAAGAATTGCATGAAATCTGCCATATTACGCTGTTTAGAAGATATGACAGGGCTTTAGAGTCACGCTAAGAAAAAAATAAAAAAATTAAAAGCCATAAAATTACAAGAATAAAGTCGTATGAGACTTTTTTTTTTTTGCAGCTCTTGTTTATTTACTGTACTTATTTTTTTCCACAAGTTGGATCCATGACGTGACCTGTCAATCAATCCAGTAGGCGTGTCAGCAAATGTCCAATTCAAAGCTAAATGCTCCTTACCTGCAGAGCTGCGCTGCAGCCCATCAGAGTGTATCACCTTACTGTACGCAGGTTTAAAGTCCTGATACTGATAATAATCTGATACTGATGTGCTACAGATTAACTATCTCCTTATTTGTAAAACCAATACTAAAGTATAACTTAGCAAGATACTCAACATTCTTCATTTTCTCACTGTTAAACTGCGGTAAACCCTGTTTTATCGTGTTGGAGTTTGGAAAATATTAAGAGTCATTTGCTGACACGCCTACTGGATTAATTGAGTGGTCACATCCTTAATCCAACTCGTGGGAAAAAACAAAATAAAATAAACAAGAGCTGCAAAAAAGAAAAGTCTCATATGACTTTATTCTGGTAATATTAAGACTTTATTCAGCTTTATTGTCATAATACTAGGCGTTTATTCTCGTAATTTTATGACTTTTTTTTTTGCATGACCCTAAAACCCCGTAAGAAGATCATGATATCCATCAGTTTATAAAAATTGTGATGTTCTTTTTTTTAGCTGCTTACTGATATCTGTCAGAAGCACATGTTGGCATGTTGTAAGCATTTTTTTGTCCTGAAAGCCTGTCTAGGCTTAAAAATGAACTAAATTAAGCATGAAAGTTTTGTAGTTATCCACATCTGGTTTTAAATCTGTGTTTAGCCATGATTGGTTAAAGCATATTCAAAATTCAAAGTAGTTTCTAACAGAAATCCAACTTGAGTCTTCTGCATAACAAGTATGTTGAACATTGAATTACTCCAAACATCTACATAATCTTGTATTGCTTTTTGTACATTTTTAGATTTTCTCCTCCGTATATGATAATCAGGCTCTTGCAGTTACAATTACAGAAAAGCCAAGGGATTTATTTACATCACACAAACTCAGAAGCATGCAGGTAATAAACTGACAAATGTTCATTCAAACCCAAACAACGTTGCGTTTTTGTCACAGGTGGAGGCAACACCGCCGGAGGAGCTGATATTTAGCTGGTTGAAGAACGGCCGTGCCCTGCGGAGCTCGGAGCGCATGGTCATCACCCAGACGGACCCCGACATCTCACCGGGGACCACCAATCTGGACATCATTGACCTCAAGTTTACCGACTTCGGCACGTACACCTGTGTGGCGGCGCTGAAGGGCGGAGGCATCCCCGAGATCAGCATTGACGTCAACATCTCCTCCACAACTGGTGAGCCTCACCCCCCTTTGAGCCAGGGGCTCATCTAAACATCTCCATTATCATATGTGGCACATTCACGCACACTCATCAGTCATGCAGTAACAATCCTAATGAATGAAAGAGGTCATTTTACCCTCCATGTTGTAGATCTGGTCAGTTCTAACAAAATTATTTATGCTGTCTTTGTGCATTTAGAAACTAAAGATACTACATTCTGAAAAGCAGTAAATGTTAACGCTTATAAAAATACAGAACATCATGTTTAGCCAATCGTAAAATGTAGGGTATAACCTTGGCTTCTCTAATAGATGGCTAATAAATAGTTTAAATATGTGTTAATAATTCCTCTATAAACACGTCATATATCATTAATAACTGTTTATTATACATTAACTGAGGGGAACAGAGAGACAAAACTGACCAGTTTCTTGCCAAATAGTGAACCAAATCTGTTCACCTACGTATATGTTTAATCTAGAGTTGCTATATTAAACATTTCAGACTAACCTTGTAAGAACATTATTTGTAAACCTATTTCTTTTGCATATAATGTTGTACTTTATCACTGCTTATAAGTATCTACAACTAATATTATATACTAAAAAATAGGTTTACAAATGCTTAATGAGCTACAAGGTAGTAACTTAGTCTGAAATGTTTAATATAACAATAGATGAAATATATAGGTGGCAGATTTTGGATCATTGTTTCACAAGAAACCGGTCAGTTTTGTCTCTGTCACCCTTAATTAATGCTTAAAATGCCAAATTTGTTTCCTTTTTTGTTTGTGAGCAGACAGGCACCAAAATAAAACAACTTCAATCAACTTAGGTAGACACTACGTTTTGTGTCTTTCAACAAAGAACAGGTTTAAAACTTTTTTTAAGACAAGCGGTGCTTCAAGTTAAGCCACTAACATTTATTAAATAGTTAGATTTTTGTTCCTTTCTTCAGGGGCCGCCACATCGAGCAAGCTCGCACAAAAGGTTCAGCAACTGTTTTATGTTGGATTAGCTTCCTGACACAACCTGGACTCAAACCCACAGTCTCAGGATTATGAGACTGTGGCACTGACCACCGAGCCACCGTGGCCCCCAGTAGTTTTATTTTTTTTTATATATTTTTTATACAGGTTACTAATGAATCTATTTCCCTTTTAAAGTGAACAATATTTTAGATTGCTAATTGTTTTAAGTGTTAAAATGTTTTGACATGGGATGACTGCCATATGTATAGTTTTTTTTAAAAAGCACTGATGTTTTTCTTTGTGCGTCTCTCTTACACAATATGCACACTTTAGTTAAGCATAATTTTTAGAAATTATTCAAATAAGAATAAGTTTGACAAAATCGTAAAATTATTAAAATTCTTTGATTTAATATCTTACAGTCGCCATTGATATAAACCATGCTGCACGTCTGCTCATTCAATAAATTAATCAACGTAAAGATACTAAACAAATCTATCCTGGTAACATTCAATTATATATTTTCTTTGGCCAATCAGACAGCAAAAATCTGTTGTCATTCTAAGTTAGCATATTCTGTGTGATTATTACACAGAACACCAAAGTTCATGCTCAATAACTCAGGTATAAATCCAACAATGTTCAGTCAGGTCACCTGGACGGTTTCATTTAGTTGCTGAGAGGTTTTGTCCTTCATCCAAAGGACTTCTTCAATTTTATGCCTAGATTACTGAGCATGAACATAGTTTGAACCACTTCGGCATGACTATCTCAGAGAAGTTTACGGAGGAGAGGGTGGGCCACGGAGGCCATCTTAGCACCAGCAAACTTTTTTTTTTTTCTAGGGATACACCATATTGGATTTTTGGCCGATTTCTGATATGTTGAAACTTATTTGGCCTATAACCAATATCAATACCATTTTTTTTCTTAGATCTACTTACAGAGACCACATAGCTTTCTCTACTGTGGAATTAAAATACTACAATATTCTGCATAGTCTTAGTCAATTTGGCCTGCTATCAAATGTGAGATGCCAAAAAAGTGGTATATTATATATATA
>JARVGS010000222.1:13106464-13119466 GCA_031762315.1 Hypsolebias antenori | reverse complement strand
GTATATATTTTTTCTTCTTCTTTAAACAGCCCCTTTTATGTCAGTGAGTTACTGTGATGGAATGGCTGATGTCTGATATTTAACTTTATTGCTAATATCAGCCAATACCAGTACCATGCCGATAATATTGTGCATCCCTAATTTTTTCCCGCTATGGGATTATGCTATTTGTGGGAATCAGTTTTGTTTTTTTTTTTTTTTGGTGGCTCCTCAGATTGAGGAAGTCCTTTGGATGAAGGATGAAATCTCTCAGCAGAAAAATAAACTGTCCAGATGACCTGACTTAACATTGTTGGATTTTTTTTTTTTTAACCTGGATAATTGAGCATGAACTTTGGTGTTTTGAACCACTTTGGCCTGACTCTCTCAGATGAGTTGACAGGGTAGAGGGTGTGCCCCAGAGGTCATTTTAGCACCAGCAAACTGTTTTTTCCACTATGGGATTATGGTGTTTGTGAGAATGAGTTTGTTTGGTGGCTCCTCAGATTGAAGAAGTCCTTTGGATGAATGACGAAACGTCTCAGCAAAAGTAGAAACCTGACTGAGCATTGTTGGATTACATACAACATTTTGTTTTGTTTTCACTGATCCAAGTCTCTGTGGTTTCAGTCACAGCATAACGTGATGCTACTATTCTTAAAAAAGAGGCTTTTATAGAAGTCTTTCTTGTGTTCTTTTGATTCTCCGCTGCTTGATTATAAATCGGTCATTTCAAAAGTCTGCAAGGCGTAGAGGCTTCAGTGACAGAATAAGCATTAAATCTAGAAAACAACTAAAATAAATAGCTTCTGTCAAACTTTGTTTTTCTCTTTCAATCAGCACCTTCTGTCAGATTTTATTAGCCTCAAGCTCCTTCTAACTTTAAATAGCCTAACCTTTGGTTAGACATTTCTTGAGCACATTTAGACGATTTAAAAATAATACCAGCTCATTTAAAAACGGCTTTGCAGCAGAATTAGATCATCATTATACCATTTGTAGCACAGGGTCAATCAATGAGAATGAAATATGTGTTTATGTCACAGTTTACTGCATTGATTAGAACTACCATGACTGTGAGTTTCCTGCTTTTCACCTCTCAGATGTGCAGATTATCCATTTGGGGATTCCTGGACTTTGTGGTGCCGCCAGCATAGTGGGTGTCTGCTTTTGCTTTGAGTTTACTGGCATGTGTTCTGCACTGATAAGTCATTTCTGGGTTGTGTGATGCAACAGTGCGAACTTAGGAAGCGTTTTTTTCCCCTACCTTGTATGCACACTCGCACTCAAGCACTGCTGCTTTCGTTCAAAGTCTTGATTTTCTGTTGCACACACATACACACACATCTCTGCCACTCAGAGAGTGAACATGAAAGCAGTGCGTCGACCTTGGATGCATAATTACTGTTAGATAATCCTTTGATAATCCCTGTGCTCTAAAACAGTTGAAATCAATGGCATCTGCCAAGATTGTTTCCTCATTATCTTTTAAGTAGTGCAGATTTTTTTTTCCTCCTTTTTTTGAGTGCTTGAGTGATTCCAATGCATTAACACAGATCCTTTAATGTGCAAAAAAATAATGAAATAAAAACATATCGCTGTCTGGCTGAGGAAATGACAGAGCAAATGACTGACTCTATTGTGAATGCACAAAATGAAAGGTTTCCTTTAGGCTTAGATTTGATTGCTTCTTAAGCTTTCAGTGTTCCCGTTCGAATGCGGGGAGTGGGATGAAATGGCATGAAAGGCTCGTGTTGGCATAGAGATGCTCTTGTCATCCGGAATAATAAACCGAATTCTGTTTCTTCTTGTTACAATTCCTGCTGCTTTACCTGGTTGCGGGTGGGCTGTTTGCTGGAGATTGTGTTTCTTTCAGTCACGTGGATGCGATGAATCACTGAAGTGTCTTCGCTGAGCAGTGCTCTGTAGCCGCTGTGTGCTCAGGCTCCTCATGCCTCTGACTTGCCATGTGCCCACAGCCTTGTTTTGTGGTGAATAAGCTCCATATTTGTTACTTTTTTTTCTTCTGAAGGGAGAAAACTAAGCTGCAATTAGAAGTCTTAAGAATAAAAAAAAAAGATTATACTGCAGGTCCTGTCAGGGTTTCATCCGAGAAAAAGTTCATGCAGCAAAGATCCTTCTCAATAATCCAGATTAAAAAGTCCAACAACGTTCGGTCAGTTTGTTTGGATGGTTTTGTTTTGCTGTTGAGACGTTTCGTCTTTCATCCACCAAACTTCTTTGGAACCATCCTATAACCAGCAAACTGCTTGATCCACTATGAGTGTGCTGCTTGTGGGACACATGTTGTTGTGGCTCCTCGGACTGATGAAGTCCTTTGGATGAAGGACAAAATGTCTCAACAACAAAAAAAAAGAAACCGTCCAGATGACCTGACTTAACTTTGTTGGATTTTTTTTTTTACCTGGATTATTGAGCATGAACGTTGATGTTTTGAACCACTTTGGCTATGGCTGCCTCAGAGGAGTCGACAGGGGAGAGGACGGGTCCCAGAAACCATCTTATCACCATGAAACTGGTTAGTTCACCATGTGAGTGTGCTGCTTGTGGAACATATTTTCTGATTTTATTTTTTTTTTATTTACATTTTTATTTATGTATTTTGTTAAACAGCATTAAAATTTACTGTTGTGGCACACTCATTAAATAAGTAGATTGTTTTTTTTTTTTTTTTTTACCAGTAAAAGGCTCCATGGGAGTGTGAGGCTATTAAATATGTATAAATGTGGTCAGAAAATGAGGACACAGACCTCCCCTTTGGAAGTTGTCAAGATCAAAAACCACAAGGCACAAGAACTGTGCGGGGGGGTGGGTGAACAGCGACCAGCATTATTGTAAAACATCCCTTACGCCTCCAACAGCAACCAGAAACATCATCATGTGTATTAAATGTGAGTTGATTTTGTGTGTTTGTTTTTGATGCTGGGATTTTTGTGACTCGCTGGCTGTGATTTTGAAATGTTGTTTTAATTTTGGCTGGAACTATTTGTTAGACATTTTCGTGTTTTTGATAAAGTGCAGAGTTTATTAGGCATAGATTGTATTTCAACACCTTGCTGATAAGCCGTTAGCCACTTATTGCACTCGCTTGATCAATATTACAGTGACAGTGGAGTCCATTGGTCCTATAAACTGTTATGGAGAGATAACTCACTTTGATAGATTTTAAATTCAACAAATGAGTATTGTTTGTTTGGCTGTTTTTCTCCAACGGATACAGAATAACATAATTAGTAAAAGTAATCCATTTATGGTACGAGGAACTCCTTCCTTGATGAGTTTCTTCAATTAACATCCAGATCACAGATGAAATTTTGCCACCGCTGAGCATTTCTGTCAATCTCAAAAATAGCTGTAGTTAAATAATTAACCAAGTCAAACAACTGCTCAGCTGATTAAAAAATGAGCTGCTTTCATTAATACATTGTAAAACATTTTGGAAGCTAATTAAAGCTATAAGACTTTTTTTAGTAAACCCACCCATGGCTGTTTAGTCTCCTTTCCATCATAGTGTTAGACTCTGAAGCATTATGAGCTGCAAAGATCTGGGTGACCATGCCACATGTGACGCTAGCAAGGTTAGCATGACCCACCGGCGTTTGACCTGTTTTGCATTCGATTCAGCACAAACTTCACTGACCCTGATAAAGAGAAGCTGAACTGTGCCTCCTGACTCACCCACAGGGTGTAGAGTTCAGATGCTGTTTGGTTCCTGTGGAGGAAAATGAGCTGTGCACGGCTCGTTCTTGTCAGTCAGAGCATGCACAGTGTTTGTGGAGCAGAGCTGTACATCGTGGTGACATGTTGAGTCTCCTCAGCTACTGAAAATGCTTAAGTAGTCCAAGTACATCTCACTTTTCCAACTTATCTTGCTTTTTTTTTTTTTTTTCCCCAAAGGACGTCAATAGAAACTTGTTTTGATTTTAAGCAAATGGAAAACTTATGTTGTTTGTTGAACCTATTTTTTTTAATTTGCTGTTCATTAAGCTTTCCATAATCCCACAGCACACATTTAGTGTAAATTAGATTATGATAAACGGCACACTGTTCAGATTTATAAAGAACGTTTGTTTTAATCTTGTCCAGGCTTTACAAAGAGCTTTAAATTGTTTGTCGTTTGCTCATTCTCTCTCACACAGACTCATGCAATGATTTTAGTTATATGTTTTACAGTTTATGTGTGGGCTTGTGATCCGAACGTTGCTGATTCAACTCCCCGGTCAGACAACATCAAAATGTGGGTGATAAAGGTGAAACATCCACACCTGCCTCCACCCTCCTTTGCTGCACTCTGGGCCCTTGAGCAAGGCCCTTAACCCCCACCATTTGCTCCCCCAGGTGCCCTAGATAGCAGCTCTCTGCTCGTATTAGCTCGGTGGTTTGCGGTTGTGTTAGGTAGGGCATCTGGCAGAAAAGCAATCGCCAAGTCTTCACGTGAGTTAGTTCTCTGTGGAGACCCCTGAAGAAGGGAGCAGCCAAAAGAAGAAGAAAAATACAAAGTAAATTTAAAAAGTACAATACTTCTTCCTCTCACATTGGTGAGCATAACAAGGGTTATGGGGTGAACGATGTCTTGCTCAAAGGCACTTTGATAATGGCATTGTTTGGGATTAAACTCTCAATTTTCTAATTGAAAGGCAACCTCCTTAACAATCGGGCCTGAACCATTCTAATAAATAATTTACATAAAAAATAAATAAAAAAAAAAAAAAAAATAGAACAGTGTCAGAACCAGCTGTAAAGTGCTTGTCGGTTTAGCCAACATTTATTTTCTGACTTGATTTAGTGTTGGTTTTCGCTGGCTTTTGGCTTTATTCCATCCCTTAATGTCTTAATGTCTGTGGAAAGGTTCTGAACAACTCGTATCTCTTCTGTTGTAGAGAGCTCTATGAACAGGACAATGTGGAAAAAGAGTGAAATTTTCATCAGCTTGTCGAGGTAAAGGTTAGTCTGAACAGTGCCAGGACCTAATGCGTGTGATTTTGCTAATGCTGTTGTATGAACGTTATATCTGCACTAGAAGTGGTAGCATTAGCTGCTGCATTTGTGCTTGCAAATAAACATATTATTTTATTTGAATAACCATGTAAACCACAATTGCTAATAATGTAGAAGTTTATAAAAGAGTGTTTGCCTAAACCACAATGACACTTTTTAAACAAGTTTCATAAAGAGCGTAATCCACGTTTGTCTTGGCCCTACCCAGGCTAGACTTTAGCTCATCAGTCTGGTCAGAATTAGAATCTATGTGTCTGAATTGAGATCTAACAAGGATCTACTGTAATGTTCAAAGGTATATTTATTGTTTCATAATTTTTTACACAATCATTTTTTTTATCTGAAATGTTGCTTTAAGGTTTCTCGGATGTAAATTAACATAATAGCAGGTATAATTTCTAATATAACACTTATAACCCTTTTAAAATTGTTTCTTGCTAATTGAAGTTTTGTACAAGGTCATTTATTGATGTCTGAAAACAAAACGTCATTTTATAATAGATATATTTTTTATAAAGCGGTTAAGTGGGAGTGGTGGTGCAGTGGTTAGAGAAGGTGGGCCTGTGATCTGAAGGTCACCGGTTCAACTGCCCGGACCGACAACATCAAAATGTGGATGGGAAGCACCCACACCAGCCTCCACCCTCTTTTGCACCAGACTGGGCCCTTGAGCAAGACCCTTAACCCCCACCATCTGCCCCCAGGGCCCTCTGAATGGCAGCTCTCTCGTGGTAGCTCGGTGGTTTGCTGTTGCGTCAGGAAGGGCATCCAGTGTAAAAAATAAAAAATTGCTAAGCCTTCGTGTGAGTTAATTCACTGTGGCGACCCCTGAAGAAGGGAGGAGCCGAAAGAAGGAAAAAAAAATGTATAAAGCAGTTACAGACAGTTCTGTATTAATGTGTTTCAAACTTTGCTTTATACGTCCTCTGGCATTTTCCAGACTGACTGAATTGGATTGTTCCGTGAGATACATAAAATATTTAAGTTGTAGGAATCTATTTTCCCTACCCTTCTAACTATACTTTCTACATTTTATATTGCTTAAAGTATACTTTCATTGAATTTGGGTGGCCAGTCCTGTGGCTGGAGATTAATCTATGATGGCCAAGGCCAACACTGGCCACCCCCTGGCTCCTCCATTGCACCTGGTGGTGGATGTTGGTAGAAACTGCTCCCTCCTCTCACCACCACTCTGTTACTCTGTACCACCTCGGACAAGAAAAGCAAAACTACCTCTGTTCTGACATTCAGTATAACTCCTCCCTTGAATTTCTTGCACCAAAAATATTAAGGTTTACTTGCATTCCCTGTTCAACTCTAGTCCAGAAAAAACACTTATTTTGAAAATACAAATATTCACTATTCAAATACTTAACTGGCGGACAGGGGACATTTGTGTAGTGAATATTTAAATGATTAAAAACCAAAGTTGAAACCACCAACTTCAAACCAAAGGTCTTCAGTGGTATCGCACATCCATATTGTCTACAATCTGAGCTAAAGTGTAGGAATTCATGTAGGAAGAGGAAATATGGGTTAATTAACAAAATAGTTTTTTTTCTTTAACCTTTTATTCTAATGTTGGCAATGAAAAAATTGACTTACCCCCAAATTCCTTCAGTCTCCTGTGCTCATCTTTAACATGTGAAGCAATTTAATGAAATTATTTTTCATTCAACCTTTATTTAGGCAGGTTAATCTCATTGAGCCTCGAGGACTCATTTACAAGAGAGACCTGGCAAATTATACAACTAGAAAAAGGATTTAGTCAATGGTGTTAGTCACCCTTGACAATAGGAATGTGCTATGACATGTAAAATCCAATTACATTAAATGAATGGTTCACTACATCAGTAATTCCAAAACAATGGAAAAGTACGGCTTTTGGCAGATACTTGGTGAACGCATGTGAAAGCTGAAATGACTATTTTTGAGTTTCAAAGTTTAGTTGTTAATGACTCAGACAATAAGCCAACAAAGGTCCTGAAACAAGTTCTGTGAGGTGAGAACTGAGACTAACAGCTGCCCCACAGCTGGGATGCTGTCCTGACAAATTAGCTGTACGGCAACAGTAGATGACAGCTACGCCATCTCCTCTGTGATGAACAACTTTCTGGCAGCATCTGTCTACATAACAACTAGGATGTTTTCGAGGTCGACCGCAGATAATGGAACTGTCGGCGTAAAAGGGACAGAAAAGTAATGTTCTGTAAACACTGGTGTGTGTTTTAAGGGAAATCAAAAGATAGCTTGGGAAACATCATTAACATACAATACACATCTTTATTGTGTTGTTGACAGATATATGTAACACCCACAAAGAAAAAAGTTGCACAACCCTTGTACCTGCCTACAGCTTCAGATGCACATGCAGTTATTCAGGTCACCATCTGGGAGAGAAACATGAATGTAAAAGAAATGTTCTCAACCTTTTTTTTTTTTTGTTAACAAATACCAACACCCCCATAAGCAATGCACATAAATGTTCCATCAAATGTGGACCTGCTGCTCAGTACTTCACAGAAGAACACATTTGTGGTACTGGAGGTGATTCTTTTGCATCTTAAACAGGGCATTTCTGTTACTCTGCCTGCATGTAAGGAAGAAAAAAAAAAGCAGAAGAGCAGCGTTACAGAGATCACTGTAACAAATCAAGCTGCAGCCCGTGAGAGCTCTGCCACCGAGATCCTGCTGTTCTGCAATTTGAGCCATATAAATTCATAAGAGGCTTGAGAGAACGATTGCAAGACAAGTTATGATATCTCCGGAGAGAAGTTCAGAGCTCTGAGACACACACACAGTAATACTGTATGTTGTTTTGGCCAGAGGTGTGGTGCTGCAGTCTTCCACTGTACTAAACCAATTGTAACACATCTGTGGATATTTATTACAGTCCAGCAGCTCAGAGTGTACATCCCCCACTTGCACACACTCACATTTACACAAGCATGCCCACGGTGGACCCACGGGACTCCTCACTCTGTCCCCAAAGGTACGGGTCTCCGAGCAACAGAGAGTCCTGTCACATTGCGACCAACTCATCGGCTTCAATCCTGCACGTACAGGCACACACTCTGCAGGGCTTGCGGTAGTTGAGACTGCTATGTTGCCATGGTGACAGGGAGTGATGTCACAGTGCTTACTTGAAAAACGGGCAATGGGAATGTTTATTCTCCAAGACAGTTGCGCGCACCACTCTGAATGTCGTTGCTGTAAAATAAATGCAAATTGCCTGTTATTTCCTTGTATTGCAGCTTTGTGGTGAAAACCTACGGCTGTCAGCCTTGGTACGCTTTGAGAATAACTGTCGCTGAGGCTCTAGAAATACGTGGCAATACCTGGACCAGACTCAAACAGCCAAAGCACACTACAGTATGGGCAAAAAGGGCATGGTCTAGTTAGCAACTACAACATGAAGAAGAGGAACTCACGTACAGTGTGCACATGCATAGACGTAAAAACTATATAGATGCACAGTGCAAACGCAGAGTGAACATGCCCTGCAGGCATCACTGACATTTAGGGGGCTTTGGCACAATGAGAGCACAGTAAGGACCAGCCACCCTGAACATCTCAGTGGTCAGCTTCACATGTAAAGTAAAGCTACAGCAGGAGAAAGGCTGAAATACAGAGAAGGATGAGCACGTGTCTGTCTGCTTTTCTATGATCGTGATGTGAGAGACAGCAGCAGCTGATAGCCATCATCTGTTTCCAAATCCAGTCGACAGACAACTGTAATTGTCTGTCTAATCTGGGCCATGGAGAGGCCAGGTGTAGTGATGGCAGCTCAGTGGATATGACTCTCATCTGCGCACTAATGGTTTCTTGTTGCTTCCTTCCTGTTGCTCTGCTGCTGCTTGGACCTGAGAAAATATGGAGGAAATTGAAAGTGGGGAAAAAAGAACAGCAGCACTTAACATATAACTGTTACCATCCAGACACTGCGTGAATAAAAAATGTCTACTGTCATGGAGGCTTTGACGCTCATTTACTTCTTTTTAGATGCCAAACTATTTGGCTGGGCGAAGGAGCACAAGAGCCTACGAAATAAAAACAAAGACATACACCATAAAATAAAACATTTTAGCACTTACCTGTAAGTTTGGTCTGCGACTCATTGCCAAGAAAGTGTGTATATGTTTGTTTCTGCTATCACATGTAAAACGTTTGAACAGCGTTTTGTTCTATAGCAAAACTTTAAATCTTTCCATAAAAAATGATAATATTTAGATTTTCAAATCTTCATCATCACAACTATTAAACTACAATGGCCATTTTGTTTACTTAAAGTACCCAAGCGATTTTTTTTTTAACTATTAATATTTGGAGTAGGTATTTAAGTGCCATTATAAAATATAGACAATGAAGTGCACATTGAGATTGTCTTGGACAGAAATATCTGCAGGGTTTGTACCTCTCTAACACAAATTGACCCAAAAATATATGTATTAGTATGTTTATCTGTTCTCTGGTACGTTTCCTTAAGATTGCTCGTGGTTTCATCACCGAGAAACTTCAACGTGGCTTGATTCCAGTCCAGCTGTGGCATTGTTTGGACAGAATGATGGTGATTCAAAAATCATCAGGGAAGCACAACAGGGTTTCATCATTGCTGAAGAGATTATCAGCCCGTGAAAAGCTGGCTGTAAACTATTTTGGGGAACAGTGCGACAAAATAGTTTTGGAGTCTGCTGACGGCTTGGACTCACGCACGCACAAAGCAAACACGCAAACACACAAATGCATGTACACAGCACTCTAGGAGCCAGCGCAATTTGCCAGGTTTGCTAATTAAACAAATTTAGTTGGCCAGCATGCTTGATGAGAAACCAAAGTGCCTGATCCAACCTGCTGGATTTCCTGCTTTCCAACTTCGGAACAGACGAATGTTCGCACGTACACAGAAACATCCAGAAACCCAACAAATGTCTTCAGCACTGAAAATGTTAACTACTTTTTTCTACATAAACTTCTGATTATTATTGTTCTTGTTTTGTATTCTCAGTATAACTATCACTACTTATTAGCAACACTTTAAAATTGCTTCTAAAGTGATTTTTGTTGTTGTTGTTGTTTGTGAATTTTGTTTTGCTGGATGAGGACACGAGTGGAAAAAGAAAAGCAAGCACGCAATGGTCACGGTGCTGCTGTAAATGCTCAAACTTCTTTGAAAAAAGTACTTTTTTGATGAGTCTGGCATTAAGATGACTATCATGAACAAAATTTAAGAAAAGTAAAAAATACTGGTGATTGTAATGACAGTGCTGCTTCTGCAGTTGATGGCATTCCAGCTGTAAGGGGTTGTTCTTGTGCTAAAATATATATTTTTCCTATTAACAATCTTTGCTTTGTATAGTTTACTTCTGGATTAATCCCAGAACAACCAGGCAACTCCAAATAACAGACAGATTTTATCAGAAAACGTACAGCTGCATAAATTTGAACAAAGCTTCAAGTGCAGTGAAAGTATGTGTAACTGCTAAGGCCCACTTCACACTGGATTGCAACCCCTTTAAAAATCAACCAGAACGTGAATGAATATCACAGGGTCTTGGCTAGTTATCTGAGTACATATTAAGAATCCAGTGGACTCCTTATTATTTGTGATGGTGCCTGAAAAGTCCACAAGGATTTTGAACATGCACATTTTTTAAGGAAGCTTGTAGTAGATTTTTATCTTGGTAGCAGCAGTGTATCCATGATGTCAGGCTTGCATACAGAAGTCGGATATGATTGTTGAGAATATAAAGCCATTCTGACCAGGGTGACCTTTAGGCTACAAGTCATGGAAGCAACCTAGCATTGACACAGTATCATCAAGCTAGCATGACAGGATCCTCTAGTATGGAAACTGATGCAGTCCAAAACAACAGAGCCATAGAGGGTGTATGGCACATGGTAGTTAGGCAGACACATGGAAAATAACAGAGAAAACTTATTTAGTTGCACCAACAAAGTTAAGTCAGGTCCTCTGGACAGTTTCTCTAAGTTTAAACATTTCATCTTTAATCCAAATACTTCATCAGTCCGAGAAGCTACAACAAACTAAACACCTTGTTCACTAAATGAACAAGCACCTTCACATAGTGGGTCAACCACTGGTATGTGAAGGTGCTATATAAAAGACTGAGTTTGTTGTGGCTCCTTTGACTGATGAGGTCTTATGGATTAAAGATGAAATGTTTCAACTAAAAGAAACCATCCAGAGGACATGACTTAACAGATTTTTTTTTTTTACCTGGATTATTGAGCATGGACTTTGATACAATTTAATGACTACTATCAACATTGCAATTATTTACATAAATAAGGTGGTTTTCCAAATTTATTGAGATTTATGCACATTTTAATAGGTTGTACAAGTCATGGAGGGTATGGCAGGGTTGTCCATCCATTAAGGACCTTGCTCAAGGGCCCACAGTTGGGGGCAAATGAGGGTAAGATAAGATAAAGATAAGATATAACTTTATCGATCCCACAGGAAATTGTTGTGGGAGCAGCTGTGGGTGCTTCCTTCTAAAATTTCAAGGTTCAATTTCTTTATTGGAACAGGTGGAAGAGAACTTGGAGAGGTGGAGGTATGCATTTGAAAGAAGAGTAATGAAAGTCAGTCATAGTGAGAGAGAGTACATGTGTGAGAATGAAAGGGAGGCCAGTGGAACAGTGAGGCTACAAGGAGCAGAGGTCACAAAGGTGCAGGACTTCAAGTACTTGGGGTCCACTGTCCAGGAAAATGGGGATTGTGGTAAAGAGGTGAAGAAGAGAGTTCAGGCAGGATGGAGTGGATGGAGAAAAGTTTCGGGAGTGAAACTCAGCGGTGGTACAGCACAGGTTGAACAACTGGGAGATAAAGTTAGAGAGGACAGACTGAGATGGGTTGGACATGTTCAGAGGAGGGACAGTGGGTATATTGGTAGAAGGATGTTAGAAATGCAGCTACCAGGAAAAAGACAAAGAGGAGATGTTTGGATGAAGTTAGAGAGGACATGGAGGTAGATGGAGTGAGGACAGAGGATGCAGAGGACAGTGAGGTGGGAAAGGATGACTCACTGTGGTGACTTCTGAAGAGGGAAACGTCAAAAGAACAAGATTTTTACTTTTTTTTTTTAATTTTAGGTACAGTTCTGTAAATTTTAGTAATCTACAGTTTTGCTTAGTTTAGCTTAAAGCTAAAGCATTGAACTTTTAAAACTTTAGCTTTAAGCAAAAGTAGAGCTAATTTTAGCCTTTTGATGCGATTTTGCTACAATTAGCTACATTTTTGTTACTTTTTGCTAGGTTTAACATTTTGTTAATGTATTTATCTAAAAAACTAAACTTTGACAGTTTTAGCATTTAGGTACTGCTAATTTTAGATATTGTTTTGCTTGTTTTAACTTTTAACAGTTACACATTTATACAAAAACATTTATACAATGTACTGTACTTCAATGTGCCGCAAGATGCTGAAAGATGAAAGATTTTTTTGACTCCACTTTATTCAATTTACATCCTCATCTTATTATCTTATTCTTGTTCCTTGTTTTTGTCCTCAACATGAATAAAAAAAAGTTCACAACAATATTCAGAGTTTTCATAAACTACATAAATCTTCATCAGAATGAGTCGAGTCACTCAGGACCTGTGAGAACCAAAAGTTCACAATGTGTTAAACATTGTTTTCCTGTTTCAAATAAATCTATTTTCTATATAAAGTCTTTTAAGGTAATTTATTTAAGTATAGGTTTGTTAATACATAAATCAATTGTTTATATTGATTATCATTTGTACATTTTTCACCAACTAGTTTTTTAGCATTTTAAAATGCATAATTTTTCTTCAACACAGCCAGTGAATTGGTGAAAATGGAAGAAAAATAAAAATAGTTATACATTTTATTTTATTATACAACTGAGCAAAAAAAAAAATACTGTATACACACACACACACACACACACACACACACATATATATATATTATATATATATATATATATATATATATATATATATACATATATACAC
>JARVGS010000222.1:13057307-13069580 GCA_031762315.1 Hypsolebias antenori | reverse complement strand
CTATCAAGGATGTGAACATCTTCATCCCTGAAAGAGTGACCGCTGGCCTGGAGATGAGTGTAGACCGCAGAGTCCTGACCTGATGATGTTGCTATAATAACTATAAAGATATAGTTTCCTCAAATGATTGGGGTGGCAGAATATTAATTTATGGAGACCACACCCACCACTGGCCACCCCCTGACTCCACCATTGCACCTGGTCATAAAACTTCTCCCTCCGCTCTCCAGGATCTGTTACTCTGTGCTGCCTAAGACAAGAAAAATATTCTCCCTCTGTTCTTCTCCACAGTGTAACGCCTCCCCACATGAATATCTTGCACCAAAAACATTTAGGTTTTCTTACAGTTTCTGTTCAGCCCATACAAACCTTCACTAATCTAATCCCTCAGAGCTGAGGGACATAGTGCTGCTGGTTTGTACAAAAAGTCAAAGCAAAGCTTCCAAAAGCAAAATTCATGTATTTTTAAAGGCACATCAAACCCTGGCAAGCCAGAGGTGGATTTATGTCTGCTGTGATTTTTATACTGCCAGTGTCTTGTAAACCTTCTGAGCTGTAACTTTTATTTTAAGCTGATTTAATTCAGCCTTTTATTTGAGGTGAGTCTAATTAACAGCTCAGTTTAGTCAAACAGAAAACACAATTTTAACCTCACCTCACTGCAAAGCGCTTTTACAGTGTTTCTCATTCACCCACATGCACAAGTTTTCCTTTTTTTTATTTCTCACGTTTTACATGGAGCACTTCTATGTTCTGATTTACACCTCAATGAGCATATCAGGGGCAGTGGGGAAGTCAATATCTTGCATAAGAAGCTGGGGATCAAACCCCCGATCCTCTGATTGAAGGACCACCTCCTTAATATTGGGCCAAAGATGCTCCCCTAGTTTGAGTAGTTTGAGTTGAGTGAGTCTGAAGTTGACTGACGCATTCATCAATATCTTCAACCTTTTAGCTCCTGCATCCACAGTGGAGCCATTTCCAAAGCAGACTGAAATGAAACACTTTAATCAGCGCAGCACCGGTGGAATTAAGACCGGCTGTCGTGAATTTTCCTGCAGAACCTGGTCTTCAGGTACATTAAGGCTGTCTGGTCCCCAACCTATCTGCTCTGACTTTGATCAAGAATAGGAACAAAGATTGAACTTCAATTAGAGAACGTTACCCCCCAGCAGCTGCTGGTGTCCTTCTACTGCTGCCCTGGTGAGCATGGCGTGGTATTTATGGTTTATTATGGCAGCAGCTCTGCAGCTGACAGGAAAAGCCCTGCAGAAAGTCATAAAACCTGTGCAGAAACCTACAAACACACACGTTCTATGCCTGGAAGAAATCCACACCTTGTGTTGTCCGTAGAGAAAAACTCCCGGATCTCAAAGATCTCACCTTACAATGACACAGACCACTGTTTTTCTCACATTGCAAGTACGATTATAAAATTAACGTATTTTACCCTCGAATCAGCTTTCTGTCCATGTAGGTTGTGAGCATGATTACCGGTACTTGAAAAACAAGTGACGTACCGACTTCCATTTTGTTAGGTGGCTGCATCTTGGAATAGGAAAGTTTCCTGCAAAAAATTTGTTTTGATTGTGTTTTTTATTTTTATTTATTTTTTATTTTTTATTTTTTTTATTATTATTATTTGTTTTAAGACGTTTGTTCCTCACTTGCAGTTTTTTGTGGGCTCATTTGGTCTAATATGCAAACGTTGACTCAAAATCATTTTATAAGATCAGCTGATGGAGTTTCACAAACTACTGCTTTGACTGAGACAAAAACAAAATAGTCTATTTAATTTAGTAACTATCTTTCAGATCGGAGGCAATGTGTTCAACATAATGGTATTTCCTCCAATTATTTAACAGTCAACAATGGTGTACCACAAGGCTCAGTCTTAGGACCCACCGTTTTCACAATCTACATAGGTAATGTAGGTCAGATCATCCCTGATGCATCCTTACATTTCTATGCTGATGATACAGTTGTTTATTGTCGAGCTAAAACAGTTGCTAAAGCTTTCCAGCTTTTGCAATCCGTTTTTGACATCATCCAGTCAGACTGGCTCCGTCTCAAACTTGTTCTAAATGCTGATAAAACCAAAGGGATGCTGTTTTCAAACAGGAGGTCGGTCCCAGCCGTTCTTCTGATTTTATCCTCTAGTGGCATCCCTATTGAGTTTGTCAATTCCTACAAATATTTGTGTATCTTGGTCGACTCACATCTCTCCTTTAAGCTTCACTGAAAGTTAAATTCTTTTTCAGAAACAGATCATGTCTAACTCTGAACACTAGGAAACCCCTTGTAACTGTGACTTTCCTTCCCTCCATTGACTACGATGACATTTTCTACATGAACGCTCCTACAAGCACCCTGCAGATGTTGGACGCTGTCTATCACAGTGTGTAAGATTCATAACTGTCTGTAACCCACCACTGCACCCTGTATTCACTTGTTCTTACAAGGACATTAACTTCACACAGACTCTCTCAATGGTACATTTTCATCTTTAAATCACTTCTTGGTCTGTTGCCTTCATACATGTCCTCCTACATGTTACTGCATGAGTGCAGCTACAGCGTGCGCTCTCAGGACATGATTACCTGCAGTGTTCCGTCAGTGTGGGCTGAACCTGGCAAAAGGGCCTTCTCCTACTCCGCTCCTGTTTCCTGGAATAGCTTGCAAAAAGATCTGAAGCTCTCGACCTTGACCTCTCTAAATGGCCTCAAACATCTAAGTTCATGGCAAAAAACATGTTCCAGTTTTTAGTATTTTACACCACCTTACAACTTAGCTGTTTTTTTCACTACTTTAAATTATCATTTTATTTTTACTTGTTAAATTTTTTTTGTACGCATCCTTTATGGTTGTCTGTTGTTGTCGTTGTCATCCACTGTTGTCATCACTCTTTGTTAAAATCCAGGTCTCTCTTGAAAATGAGTCCCCGAGGCTCAATGGGATTAACCTGAATAAATAAAGGTTGAATGTTTTGTTTTGTATCCTGGAAGTTGTGTGTGAAAAGTGAGAGTTCTGTTTTGGTATTAAATCTGTGAAGGATTTTATCTTTTTATAGTTTAAAGATTTAAAATCTGAGGTCTAATTGACAGAAGCAGCTAGCTGTAGCACTTCTGATGCCTCCAAAGGCGCTTTTGACAGGAATATCCTGATGTTTCTTTAAGCATCTACCAGCTAATGTATTGTAATGTTGTAAAAGCTGATGAAACATGGTTTGAACACGTTAAAAATTTTTGATATCTAAATTGGTTAAGGTGACAATAGTCAACTTTGATCTTGGTCCTACTCTGACTGGCCTAGATCACCAGTTTGGCCAAAAGTAAACGTTTCTCCCAACTTTGGTTGTTTGTAAAAGTATCTACAACAGGTAAGATATTAATTGTTCATACTTTTCTTGCAGAACCCCATTCTAAAGGTCTGAATTATGGCTTTTATGTGTTTAGAATGGTAACAATAACTATCAGAATGATCGTAAGTCCTTGGTGTTTTTATTTATGTGTAATTATATTTAAAAATTAAAAAATATTAAACCTTTTATGAACTCTCTGCTGCCCCAAACATTTTGTCTTGCTTTTATGATGTAATCTGATGCTGGGATATTACCATCATCATTTTCACTTACATTATCCAAAAGGGCAGAGCAAACATCATTTACCAGATGAGGATATTGTTAATGATGTAGTGACGCACAGCAGGTATGTTTTATTGAAATGCCTTCTGAATTAAAAGCTGTATACACTCAGAGGTTTAAAAGTCAGACTGGCTCTTGTAGGTGCAAAATGTTTATCTGTTTTTTGTTATATGGCTGCATATTAGTGTTTAATGATTCACCCATAGCTTCCCTGAACCATGAAAAATAACGTGTGGATGGATTTCAACAGATCAGTAGTTTTATATTTCTTTTGTTTTAAACATATAACAAAACAGAACATATAGAACATCCCACCCCTGACACCACCACCACCCCTTCCCTCCCACCCCAGATCTTTCAAACATACACAAACAAACTAAACAGGCATTGACATACATTCTACGTTGTATAGCTAAACATCATTTATAGTTTTGATTTGAGCCAAAGAACACGTTCAGAATACCTGCACAGGTGATCAGATTCATGTTTTTATGACCTCACACTTGTGCTGATTTGAGTTATTCCTAATAAACAGCTTTGGTTGCTAATGAAACGAGCTGCTTGCTCGTGGGTTTGTAAATTAGTGCAGTTTGGGAATTTTACTCGTAAAACTGAACAGTCCCAAAGGAAGAATACATCTGAAAGCTGACCAGATGTTAAACTGCTGGAAAGTCAGAAATTGTTGGACCAAATGTTGCAAATGTTTATCAAGCTCCTGCTGGCATTTTCAGTCATTAGGGAAATGCTATGCTGACTTTTCCAGTTGCTCACAGTTCTTGTTTTCTTTGTCTTTCTGAAGACATACTATTATTACGTTGCTGCTGAATTCTTCTATAAGTCCTCCTCTGACATACAGTCAGTAAGAAACCTCTAAAAGTTATTATTTCAAACCAGATGCTTTGTTGTGTTGTGATTGAGTTGCAATCATTTTGGTCACATCTTGGAAATACCAGTATGCTAGCTATAGCACGGAATACTGCAAGATCTCTTGTAATTTGTTAGCTCTTAGTATGTGTATTGGGGGATAACACTCAGTTATTATCACATCGTACTGGCTCTTTATCTGTGAAAATGACTGAGTTGTACCCTTTTTTGTTTGTTTGTTTGTTTGTTTGTTTTCTATTGCTGATTTGCTGTGGGGGCTAACTTGATTTACACTGATTTCACCTTTTCTGACAGCAGGCAGTAATAGTCTTTAGGTCAGTTTTATTTTTATGAGAAGCTAATAAGTCATTTAGATGTGGTTGATAACCTAGAATTTTAAAGATAGCAGTGAACTAAATATTTAAATTAACCTTTCTTTTGACCTTTCGTATAAAAATGGAAATTAAATATCTTACTAACTTTTTCAATCTGTCCTCACACAACCCAGCAGCTTCTCATTTACAAGTCTGCGACAGCCTCAGATGCTTTTTTTGTTGAACTGTATTGACTATTTATTGATTTCTATTAAGCTGATTGTTCCCCTTCCCTTTAAGATGGGGCTGCAGCGTTGGTGGGAGCAGGAGATCACTGTGGAGGGAAACATTGGTAAAGGAGAGCTCATGACGCACAACCTGACAGAGCTGATCAAGCCTGAATCCTACGAGGTGCGCCTCACCCCCATCACACGTTTCGGAGAGGGGGACTCCACCGTCCGCATCGTCACCTACAGTGGTAAGCGCTCAAAACTTTTCAAGGCAGGCTTAAATATTTAAATTCTGTGTTTTCTGTTCAGTTCAATGTTCAGAAAATTAATCAAAACATGATACAGTACTGTATTTACTGGGTATGTACCTGGTACATACCCAGGTATGTACTTGTATGTACATATGTATGTATGTATTGTATGTAGGTATGTATAAAACCCATATGTACTGGTACATATGGGTACTGGGCTTTATTATGATGTGATGTTTCTGTACTTACTGGATATTTTCCAGGTATTTACTATGTATTTATGTTGTTCTTACTCACCCTGTATTTACAGGGTACATGGTAACAAGTCAATTCCTAATGCGGTCCAGTCCCCATATTTACTAGACATCATCTACCCAGTAAGTACTAGCTACATGTTCTGTAGGTATCAGGTACATACCCTGTAAGTGCCAGGCGCATACAGGGTGTCAGGTTCATAATTTGTAAGTACAAAATACCAATCCTGTAAGTACCAGATATATAGCTAATCAGTACCTTGTATGAACCCAACAAGTATATATTCTGTACATACAGATTACATAAAGGTTACAGGGTGCATACAGGGTAAGATGTCCTATCATAATAGTCTAGCCTAGTCTTTCTAGGTAGCTTACACAGTAGGTAGCAGATACAAACTCAGTGGATGAAGTACAAAGTACCTACCTATAGGTACAGAGTATGTAACAGTTAGTACCAGGTGAGTATCCAGTAAGTATAGGGCTGTATTATGTATTGCTACCAAGAACTGCAGATTCAGTGTTTAATTAAACCCATATTTATTTAGTGCTGTTGTATAATGAGGCTTGTCCATCAATACATGGATAAAAATCAAGAGTTATCTGTGGTTTCTGCAGCCATTCTACGATCATGAAGATAATCTATAATGCATGATGTGTATGAGGATGGAGCAGCAAAAAGTGAACCGACCAGACTCATTTGAATTGCATCTAACACATTATGTCATCGGAGGACATACTGGTTTCTGGGTGCTTTGCTCTTTTGCAGTTTCAGCCAAACAAATGCTGATCAACTGACTAATCTCTTCCTCTGGCCTTTATTACTTGAGTCAGGCTTATTCTGGACTGGATTGATTACTGGCACACTTGAGATCATTGTAACATAAAAGCATCACATGACAAACATTTAATTTGGGTCAGGAGACCAAACAGTGTAGGTCTGAAATGAGTCTGGTCTGATTTTCCCCTCCCCCAAACAATTTTTGTTGTCGTTGTTGTTTGTGATTCATCCTCAAATTGATGTCAAATGTTGCCAGAAGATAGTCCTGTCACGATAACAAATTTTGTTGGGTGATTAATTATCTCAGAAATTATTGCGATAAACAATAATATTGTTTGAAATTTGACAATAATTACTAATTGTCAAATTTAAGAAGAAATGTTGGTTAATTTGTTTTGAGTGCAGTGCCTTTTTGACCACAGGATGGCCATATAAGACTGAACCGAAGGATGGTTAGTGAGGGAGCAAGCATTGTGCTTTTTTAAGAAAAATGGGAGAGAGGCACCTTGATGTGACAGGGGCTGTCTCTCTTTCTTTTTTCCTTTTTTTTTTCCATTCTCAAAATGGCGGATGCTCGGTGTGGTTTGAGCTCTTTAGCATAAAATTTTTCACACAAAGCTTTTAATAAACAATCAGTAAACAAGTTCTCCGTTTCTTTTGCAAAGAAAAGCAAGTTTTTACATGAAGGCACAAGATTTAACCGTGATTTTTGGAGCTTCCATAGGACAGAGGTTTTTTTCCCCGAGGTTGGCCTGTTAGCTTAGCTCGTAGCTTAGCTTCTCATCTTAGCTACTTTAACCATCCAAAAATGCACTTTTGGATGGTTAAAACTGATTTTAAAGAGAAAAGACGAAGGGAGGAGTCAGTGAAGAGCACCGGAGTTTAACCTTTTGTCATCCAGTGTCTTCAGTAGAACGGGAGAGACACAAAGACACAATAAAGCCGATAAATGAAAAAGGGGTTGATAATTTCCATTTATCATAAGATTAATTGGTTTATTGTTTATTGCGACAGGCCTACCAGAAGATGTAGAGTCTCCTGAAATAGATCTTAAAAGACACTTTGCCTTTTTTTCACCTTAGCTGTGACCAACCAGGGCATTAGTAACATCTAGAAGTCTCATCTTGTTCTATTTTATTGATATAAAATTTTTAAAAAGACCAGAGTAACTAAATGATGTTGCATCACAAAAGAAATGTACTTGTCTCTGTTAAAATCATACTGAAAAACATTTTAATGGAAAGAAACCGCCAACTGAACTGGACTCAGGAAGAGAGTTCCTCTCATCTTGTTTTAGTATGAGGGAGCATCGAGGGATGAATGCAGCAAAACGTTAAATAAAAATTAATATAGTTTCAGCAAGATTTTATTTTTCTTTTACTTACTTTTCTTCAAAATAGAACAGTTTATGATTTTGTTGGACTACAATATTGTCATCAAGTATTTAAATTTCTACTTCAGCATCATTGTCCTAAAATAGTATCCATCCTCTAAGTAATTTTTACCTTTTTGTTGCATTTAAACCAGTAATTAAAAATGAGTTTTGCCTTATTTGGTTAGCACAACAAATAGCTGAGGTCACAAATTAGTTTAAATTGTGAACCAAGCAAGTTATAAAAAGAATGAAGGAAGTGTAAATTTGCACATGTATAGCTCTTAAATAGCTTTCTAACAAATGCTTTTAAACCACTCTATTTCCTTTGGTTCATTAGTTAGAGTCAATGTCACATTTTGTAAAAGTAAAAAAACAAACGAGGCCCACTCTCAATTCTCTGAACAGTTTAGTTTGTTCTCAGAATCTCTCGTGCATTTCACATCATTTCTCAGATTCAGTCCAGATAAATGTTCCCGGTTGTGCTTTCAAAAGAAAACAAAACTTTGCAGATGTGTCTTGTTTAGGAGTTCTTGCTTCTAGTTTCTTGAATAAGATCATTGTTTTCCTTGGTATTTTTTTCCAGTTCATAACATGCTAAAAGGAGACACAGAAATTCATCAAACGGAGATAAATAAGATAGGAGTTATGTTTAACTTTATTACCTGGGTGATCTTTGATATAAGAACAGCCTAAAGCATCCAAAGACTGGTGAGGTTACTGGGAATACATTAAAAAATTCAAAGAATGGAAGTAGCAGCTTGCACATAAAGTTTGTGTATAAACCTTGATGGCATGCTGAGAGAAACACAACTGATAAAGATCCACAGTTGGCTCTGCAAACCCCGTGAACTGATAAACAGGAACTTGAGATGTGCATTTTCTGAAACTAAGTGTTTTCTGTCTCTGACTGACTGCTGAGATCTTCCTAAGTGCTGCTGCTGCAGTTTTGAATAATTCAGTCTCACTGCAGCTCATCATGGCTGGTAAAAAGAGAATTGGAGAAGAGGGGAAGACAGAAACTTTTTTCCTGCTGCTGTTTGTTTTTTTTTTTTTGGGTCGTAGTTTGTGGTCTGAACTAAACCTTGAATTAGAATCAGAGGAACGGGACTGAATTGAATTCAGTCGAAGTGTGCTAAACAGAATTGTGGATAATTAATACAGTAATAGGCATGGGCGGATTAGCCGGAGGAAGCCAATTTGGGACTGAATAGAGAAGGGAGTCAGAGAAGAAACAAAGTTTGCTGTTCAAATCTGCAGCCTGCACTACAAGAAACTGGACTAATTATCACCCTAGGGCGGCTCAGTTCTCCCAGGCGCAGCATAGCATCACTCCGTCAGGCCAACGCATGCCTGAGCCAAATTCACTCTGCTATGAGAACGTGTCCCATTAGTCCCCCTGACTGATGTGTGGAACACAGTCCAGGATCATCTCTATGACTTCTGTTTAATTGTCCAAGAAGAGCTGGGTTTTTGTTTACCAGCAGTTGCAGATAGTTTATTCTGTACAAAACAAACATAGATTTGTGGTTAGAATCAGTTGTTTTGTGTAATCACAGTGTATTGTGATAGAACTGAATGAAAAACAGTTGTAATTGGAACATTTGTATTTAGCCTTTAACTAAATGAGCTAAAGCTGCAGGATGATGAAACTGCCTTACATGGAGAGTTTTTTTTAACCCATGTTTGATTTTCATAATTGTTGTTCAACTTCACACTCAATTAGGACTAAGTAAACATCAGTTTGCTCCATTTGATTAAATCTGCACCCTGTCTGGATTTTAGATGAAGGGTCCGTTCTCTGTGCTCGCATACGCCATCTCAGTTTGACAGAATGCTCAGTAAAAAAAGCTTTAATTCACATATTTTCCGATCTTTGTTCTCAGAACGAAAAAATAAAATACATCTGAAGTTGAAACGTGGCACATTAGGACTGTTGATTACCACAAACTTAATGCTCTACTTTAATTTAAAGAAATCGTTAAGAACAGCACCATTTGAAGTACGTTAAATTTAGGACAGCGGCTGTCTTATCTTGGCAAAACTTTCATGAACGATAATCAAAGAGAAATGTTAGAAACAACTCAAACCTCAGTTTTTCTTCAGATTGCTCCTCTCTTCTGTGTCTACAAACTGAATCACTCCATGGCTGGGCTCACATGGGGTGCATTAATAACTCAGTATAAGTTTATAGTTTTAATTGCTGAGCCACAAGTTTTCATCTTTTACAGTAAAGTTCAATAATACAAGTACCAGGACAGATGGGCCTTGACCTCACGGTGCAAACACAGATTATATACCCTCTAGAAGAAAGATTGGGACTGTTTTGTGCAAGAAATAGACCAGGTTTTTCCTTAAGTCTCCTTATTCGCAGCAGCTGTTAATACTTGGAAAGAATGGTGTTTAATGTAGCCAAAAAGAGCTAAAACTAATTAATTAAACACACACCAGGCCAAAGGACTGGCTTGCAGCTCATTACAAAAGCTTTTTGAACATATGTATGCTCATATTGTCAGTGATTTAAAAGGGTTTGAAGTGTAACAAACTTGTGTGATTTTGAATTTGTCTCTTTGAATGCATCTTTTTTTTTAGGTTTCCCATGATGCACTGATCATTCACTTTCATGGAGAAAGTGTCTGCCGAGCTGTAGATAAAAACAAATTACTAAAGCGAGTTAAAATATAAAAATAGTTTTGATTAGTCTGATATATTTGATATTAAATATTGTTCTATGAGTCTTCTGGAGAATTTTCTTTTTGTTGCCCAGTTTGTGGAGCAATTATAGCGATGCACATAGAGCTAATGGCAGCAGATTTTGTGACATGGCAAGAAAACACAGAAGAATTCATAGTGTCCCCAGCTGTAGGATGAAGAATGGCCGTGTCACCAAACACTAAGGATGCTCTTTTAAAATGTGCTGCAGTGACAAACTCAGCAGTTGTTTGGAGTTTGTCAGTCCCCCCCACCGCCCACACCCTCTGGTTTCCCTCCACAATACATCAAGAAGTGTTGAATCTTCTACAAGTCCTCAGTACAGGTGCTGATTTTAATATTTTTTATCTGTACAATTTTAACTTCTTCTCTAAAATTTAAAACAATTTGTTTTTGCTTTTTACTTTATATTTTTTTGTGTCATTAAAGCAGTGGTGGTCCAGTTATACAGACCTCAAACATTTGTACATTAGTTCTGGCTTGTTGTCAAATTTCAGAATCAGAATCAAATTCATTGCCATTGTACAGTTGCGTACAGCGAAATTTCATCCCATACAGCCATCTAGAGGATAGACAGAAGTGTACAGGGGCTGCGGCTTTCTATGAAGTGCTGTCTTTGTTGCTCAGACAATCAAAGAAAAAGAAAGCATGAGGAGAGTTGGTATTAAAAAAAGATCTCTCACACAGTGTCACTGACACAAGGCTCAGCACCAAGCAACATAGAGAGACATAATACATTTTGCAAGGGGGGGTGGAGGATGACAAGATGGTGATATTGTCCATGAGCACTTCCATAAAGTTTCCGTAGTCCTAATAAAGATGTTACAGTATCTCTCAGCCAGTCTACTCTGATAACGGTCCACAGATGTTCTCAGGGGTGGAGTGGGTGGCGTCTTGTTTCCATAACATCCAAGGAGAATTGAGATAGTCAGCCTTCCTAGGTCAGAGCCAGATTCCGATTTTAACGTTGTTTTGGGTCAGGCCAGGCTCGTTAATTTCCATGTCTGCCTTTACAGTCTTGCAAGTACATCTCATGGCGACTCCAAACAACCGAACTGTGATTTCTTACGTTGAAGTCAGGCTTACAACTTCTCCAAGATCTATTCCTTCCAACCGTTCGTGAGCACTGCCAGACGTTCCACAGTCCTGCCTGCTCAGCTCTGATACAGGTCCACAGATAGTTCGCACAGAGTCTGAGTGTTGCCAAGCCCGGCACACACATTTCCAGAATTTGTCGACAATCTAGATTTCCACCGACTCCAAAAGGCAGAATCCAGTTATCATAAATCCAATTATGCTTCTGATGTAAGAGGGCTCTCCTTCACACTGTCTTCTTTGATCAATTGCATTGAGAGACCAGCACCAGGAAAAAAGCACAGCTCCTAAAGTTTATAATTTTGTTTTACATGTGTATTCTAAATGGCCCTAATTTTCTGAGTATAATTTTAAAGTGTTGCTGTATTTCCTTCCACAAAAGCTTTTTTTTGTGTTATGTAAAAGGCCAAATAAAATGTTTAAATCAGTCTGTAAAAACTGTGACATTTAATTTTGTAGCTTTTTGTACAACCACCGTTTAGAGAATTAAGAGTTATGCCCAACTGAATGGGCGAGCTAATGACTAGGCTGAATGCGACAGAAACCAAAGTGGATTGCTGCCATCTTAAAACAAATCAAAATGCATAGTTTATAGCAAAAATTCAAATACTATTTTAAAAACTTACATCATATTGAATTTTGAATTACATATTTATTCTGAATATGATGATATTCTTGTTGAAACCAGATGTTCTACGGCTAGCTACTGCCACCTTTATGTGGGCTTGTAGAAGACCTTAGAAAAGAATGTAAATAA
>JARVGS010000222.1:13043897-13055481 GCA_031762315.1 Hypsolebias antenori | reverse complement strand
GTATGGTATGGTATGGTATGGTATGGTATGGTATGGTATGGTATGGTATGGTATGGTCTTTGGATGGAAGTCAAGCATGCATCAAGCAGAAGTTTCCTTAACACAGTATTCTAAGGAAGCCACCTGTAACCTCCACCAGAGGTTTGACCAGGTATCATGCTCCTCTGTGAGTAATGAATTTTGTTTTGCTCATCTGGGCAACTCTGCAGATCATTCTTTTTAAAATCTACACCTAAAGAGCAAGCAGGAGCATTAGTTTGACCAACCTCAGGGCCTGTGCAGGGCAGTGTTACACCCATGTTAAGGGGAAAAAAAGACACAGGCATGGTGTTACTTCTGTCATGTCCAGTGTTATAATGTTGTTTCAAGAATGCCCAGCATTGTAATATTGTTTCAAGAACAGTTTTCAGCATTACATGGTCACATTAAAAAAGTAATTCAACTAGTAAAAATAATAATAATAAAAAAAAAAAAACACAATGAATCACTCAGCATATTAGCTGCTGAAGAAGTATTTGTACTAACACAAATCAAAACTGGTACATCATGTCTTCAGCATGAGTAGCAACTATATAACCACAGCATCATATACAAACCTTTACATGTAACATTATGAAAGCATAAATCAAAATTATCTACAGGTATGTAACATACAAATCTAACTAGACTGGTCTTATAAAATTACAGTCTTCAGAATCATTATTTTCCTAATATTAAACAATATAACATTCTAACCGCAAAATATATCTTCCCTGAGTGCTGAACATTACACACTAACATTGTGGGTACACTGCACGACAACGTCTGTGCCACGGATTACAGCTAGTAAGAAAACTTGAGTTTAACTCTTAGTAAAGTCAAATTTACTCCAGTTGTTAAGGTTACTGCAGACATGTCCTACTTGTTTTCTAAACTCCGTGACAGTAAATACAGTTATAAAACTTGCAACAGTCAGAATTTGTACCTATAAAGGGCAAAAGTGAAAACAGACACAGACACGGTGTTACTTCCATCATGCCCAGTGTTATAAAGTGGCATGTTTAACCTGTGTTAACTCAGACATAACAAATCGAGACACAATAAATAAACTCTCAAAAATAAACTATGAGGAGGTATCACAATCTAAAGACTAACTGTATCCAGAAACAACATAAAAGAAAATGCATTCAAACATCATTTTACTGCATGTGACCTTTGAACTGCAAGACCAGAATAACTGATCATAGATCACTAGATCAACAATTCATTCAACCTTTATTTAGGCAGGTTAATCTTATTGAGCCTCGAGGACTCATTTACAAGAGAGACCTGGATCAATCACAGTGCATCTTATTCCCATGAATTTTTATTCAACTGAGGAAAGAATTATGGCCTGTTTTAAATTGTTTGTTTGTTTTTGTTTTTTCATTTACATTTCCCACACACTACCATGAACCAAAAACAATTAATGTTAGCCAAATAATACAAAACATAATTTACATTTATTTATGTTTCTCTTTTTTTCTAACTGAAAGTTTTACAACCACTACAGTAGCAAAAACTCAAAATAAATTATTATTATTATTAATTTTTTATGAAGAGCTTGAATGTGTTGTTTCTTTTGTTATTTAAGTAATGGAGACAGCAGGGAATTATTACTGAATCACATTTAGCCACTCTGCCATTACGACAACTGATGTTTCAGCTGTGAAGCCATCACTGGGCACCTGCCCAGATCTTATAAACATGATAGATGAGGAATTTTTCGAAGTGTGAGTAATGTGAGGTCAGTTAAATAAAAATAGTTTTAAAAAAGAGAGAAGCAACTAATCATTTGTTGTCTGCCCTGCTGGAAATGTCTACTGCTTTGTTATATAGCCGGAAGCCAGGGATTCCTGCCAAAATGAAGTCAGTGCTTGTTCTAAAACAGCCTCCATGGACCGATGTCCTTTGGCGGTCACTGAGCTCACTTTGCGTTTCAATCAAAATTAGGCACTTTGGATGGAAGTCAATCATGCATCAAGCAGAAGTTCATCTTGTCCTCTTCGCTGGAAAAAACAAACTAAGCATTGGTATGAGATTCTGACCTTGAGCCAAAAGGACCACAGCTTTATGGTCTCACAGTATTTCAAAGTAGTAAAACAGATTCATAACATGAGTTAATTAATTTCCTAATTCTTTAAAGTACTAATATTACTGCATCTAAAGTAGTATCACTTTATTATTGCTGTTTGTTATTCACTGTTTTATTGATTTATGAATCTTAACATTTTATTGTATTTTCTGCTTAATTTTTGGTGATTTTAGCCTATTTTTGGGGGTTGCTCAAGCAACCCTAAATTTTAACTCTAGACCCCTGATTTATTTATTATTATTATTTTTAAAGGCTGTTCTGGGTTTGGGTTTTTGGGTCTATTTATTCCATTTATGAGTCAATACAACAAAATAAACATGGGGGGGGAGAGAAACAGATCATTTTAATACTTGGTTTATTTACATAATGACTTGAATTGCTGAATCCGGTCCCTGAGCTGCTGGATTTGAGGCCCCCTGAGCAGTTTAGTTGAACAGCCTTGCTTTAAAGGGTGCAATACAGTTTGTTCCATTTCCAAAACCTAAACTGAGTCTGGAAAAATGTAAAAGATGATAAAACCCTGCAGCCGACCTCATACAACAGTTATAAACAGGAAGTACCACATGTTCATCTGTATGAAGGTAACTCCAAGTAAACCCTCCATTTTTGTCATAATTATGTACAGTATGTTTAATGGTTAAATTTAAGGTTAATGCTTAAAGCTACTTTATGTTGTTTTGTGTGTTCTGTATATACTGTATAGATATGTTGAAACTTCTAGTTGTGTTTGATTAGTCTTTATTTGTTATGATCAGTTAACACTAAACTGATTTTGTACAAAGCGTTTATTAGGTTGTGTAATGAAAAGCAGAGTGCTACGTCTGTAGCATCTTAGCGAGCTTGTCTTTGTTGCATGCCGCTAGCTTAGCCCTACTTCTTGTTGTGCTCATTCCAAAATAGTTATTGTATCCAGTGTTTACTTATAGAGGTAAACATGGATGTTTAACCATTAAAATACACCAGAATGCAGGAATTTGCATCTACTCAGACTCAGTATTCCTTTTAGTGCATGCACAAATGAGCAACACTATGGATAGTGCTCCTGTAACAGATAGGGGAATGACAGTCAGCCCTGGGGGCTAAGCACCCCCTAAAGGTCAGATTCTAGAATCGCCCCTGATGTCAATACAGCAATGTGGTCAGTGGTTGTTGTTTTAAATGAGATTTTTTTTTTTATAACTTTTACTTAACTAAATTAATAATTTTGATTCTTAGCTTTATTATTGTGTAGAATGTAATTTATTTTAACTTATTTTGATTTGAGTCATGTTAAAATATGTATAATCCAAGTGGAAGAACACATGCTGACTGTCAGGCTCGTTTTGTAATTAACGTTGTGAGCCAATAAAACACCAGAAAGTCAGCAGACTGTTTTGTGAAATGTTGCGATTTGTTAGCAAATACAAGAAAATGGAAGACTTAAACAGAAATAGAGTATCAGCACAAGATAAATGAAATTATAGTAACACATTAAATGCACCTAATTCAAATATTATAACTCTTTTAAGCTTCTCTTGTTTGTAAAGAACACTCAAAAACTTGGCAAACTGATGTCAGCTTGTTGTTTATCTTGATGATGAGGTTCTGTGACGAGCCTGCAGTGAACTATTTATTACATGTTTAAAACAGTGTTACCTTAAAGAGGTAATTTTGATGTTTTCAAGAGGGTGTTATGAAAGGTTGTTTTGTGGTTTTCTGAAAAAACAAATGTCTTAAATGTTATAAATATTTTCATTGAATTACCTAAGTTAGAAGAAACAGTTTAATTCTGATTGAATTGAGGGCTAATCACACAGAGATTAATATCTGTTTTCAAATAGCTCAGAAGCTTTTCAACAGTTTAAACGGTTTTATACACCTTTACATGACTTTCAGTTGTGCATCACATGCTTGTGTTGGCAAAAAATAAAATACAGATGCATCTTTTAAAAAATGGGATATAGTGAAAAAGTGCAATTTTTGTCAATCATTTCAGAAATTGAAACATATAGATTCATTACACATAGAGTGAAATATTTCAAGCCTTTATTCTTGTAATTTTGAGGATTGTGTCTTACAAAATAATGAAAAAACAAAATTCAGTGTCTCAGAAAATTAGAATATTATGAAGAGGTTCAATCTTCTAAACTCCATCAGATGATTAACTCCCAGACATGAGCTACAAATGTCTCATTCCTCAAGTCAAGCCACTCCTGAACCAGAAACATCAGAAGTGTCTTACCTGCTGAGGAGAAACAGAATTGGACTGTTTCTCAGTGGTCCAATGTATTTTTTTCAGATGAAAGTAAATTTTCATGTCAGAAATCAAGGTCCCAGAATCTGGAGGAAGAGTGGAGAGACCCAGAATCCACATAGCTTGAAGTCCAGAGAGAAATTTCCAGTCAGTGATGATTTGGGCCCATGTCATCTGCTGGTGCTGGTCTACTGTGTTTTTTTGAAGTTCACAGTCCACGCAGCATCTACCAGGACATTTCAGAGACTTCATGCTTCCATCTGCTGACAAGCTTTATGGAGATGCTGGTTTCATTTTCCATCAGGACTTGTCTCCTGCTCACACTGACAAAGGTACCAAAAGCTGACTGTGGAATATTCTCATTTTCTGAGACACAAAATTTTGTTTTTTCATTATTTGTAAACTGTAATCAACAAAATTACAAGAGATAAAGGCACGAAATAGTTAACGCTGTGTAATGAATCTATATAATAAATGAATTTCACTTTCTGAAATGACTGAGAGAAGAAATTGAAAATTTTCTCAATATTCTAATTTTTTTTAGATGCACCTGCACTTTTTGCAACATAGGTGCTCTGGCTAGCTGTTGCTGTTAAATGTGCTTGCAAAGACCAAAAAACTCCAGTGCAAACCAAAACTAATAACCATGTTTATAAAATAGCATTTGCATTAATCATTTCTTTCTTTCTTCCTTTTCTTTTTTTTACATTTTTTATTACATCATCAATCTACTTTAGTCTTGGTCCTCCTAAGACCAGCTGTTAGCTTAAAGTCTGATCAGGCTTCAACTCTTGTATTTTTCTTTCCTCAAACTGTGGTTGTTTGAAGAGCTTCCTGCTTTTTGAACAAGGTGATATTAATTGTTCATAACCTTATCACAGAAGTCAACCTTAAAAAAGATCTGAGCTATTTCTTCGAAGTGGGATGAGTAGTTCGCCTCCGGTAGACAAGCTTTGACCGTTTTTTTTTTTTTTTTGTTTTTCCACTACTGTTTTGTTAGGAAGGAAGTTCAAGGGTTCATTTCCTCCCAACATTGTTTACAGCTGACTGACTGACAGGGTGGAAGCTATCCTATACCGTATATAGAACCAATGAAAACCGTGCGCCACGAGTGTCCAAAGTGCGGCCCGAGGGCCATTGGCGGCCCTTGCCGTGATTTTGTGCGGCCCACAGCTGCAGTTCAAGAATGGTATCATTTTGGCCAGCAAGCTTGCAGACTTTCTGCAAATTTGTTGGCAATCCTTTTTTTCTATAATGTTTTGGTTTAACAGCAAAATAGATTCAAAACAAACTTCTCGAAATGTGCAATATTAATCAAAAATACAAATGTTTGGCTATGGTCTTTTTATTTTTACTTGATGGTACAAAGCACCAAAAACATTTACTGATTTCTACCAGAAAGACTTTTAGATAATGATTCATAAAACTTGGCTAAATATTGGTTGATAAAATAATCAAGAGGGAAACTGGACATTTTTATATGAATATAACGTGGTATCATCTACATATGAATTAATACATTTTAACAAAACTTCTATGAATCTGTAGTAGCGACTGACCGCTGGATGATTTTTCAGAACTTCAATCAGCCTTTTGGGTCGTCCATGGTCGGAAAGGCTGATCCCCTTTTAACTCAAATTACAATTTTATTGCCGAGAACAAACTAAAATTACATTTAACACAAGAAAACAACAAACATAGACTCAACTACGGTAATCAAATGAATCAAATTTGCTTTAATATAAAATTATAAGCTTAGTGTTTATGAGGATTTTAATGTTTTCCACCAATTTAAAACTTGTTCTCCACCAAAATTACTAAGCTTTTGTCCTTTTTCCAAAATATTGTTCACGTTGAGATAAATTCACATTTTTTTAAAGCCTATGAGTCCTTTCATCTGGATAGTTTTGGGCCCACACATGAAAATGTTCGGACACCCCCGCCCTACACTGTCGCTCTCCCTCATTAAGTAATAGGAAGAGATGAGCAGATGTTTTGCGGTGTTGAAACTCCTAGAAATATATTTCAATGCACTCTCGATCACTATTCAGAGCTTTTCTAATTGTTGAACCACCAATTAAAGAAATCTTAGCATTTGCAACATTTTCAACTTTCTCATAGACGTTTTACGCCAACACTTCAGTAACACGCCACATTATGTTCTCAGGATAAAAAAAACATTTTAAACACTTGACTCACATTTCCATCTAAATTGATTCTTCTCCTTGTTTTCCCCCATATTCATTACAGTCATTCTCAGTGCAAGTTAAATTATCCGTTTACACGCGTGTTTTTCTGAGTGTGCTAACACACCAGCAGTGAAGTAGCCTCGGGGCCTGCTCACTGCTCTTCTCGAGTTCCTCGGTGGAGGTAGAGACATCGCTCGAGCAGACACATTAAGCTAGACTGAGGCACAGGGAGTCAGTCAGGGGAAGCTCCAGGTAAAAGAAGTGACAACAAAAACATACGTTCCTAACCGCAGTGTCGGAAAGAGGGAAGTAGAGGAAGGAAGGAAGAGTTTGGGAGATGAGGGGAACTGTGGGGGGGGAAGGAGGAAGTTTGAGACTGGACGGAGTGGAGACAGCAGGATGGATGCTGAGTCTTGTCAGAAAATTCTGGATCTTCCTCACAAGCCTGAGGCTGTCGGTTGTCACTTAAAACATTTTCTCCTCAACAGCCCAGATCATTTCCTGCCCCTCTGCAGTTCGTGCTGCTTTTCATGGTTTGGTGTAAATTCACGAGGAAGCGGTGAATGCCGGGGTGCATTAACTTCAACACAATGAGGGTACAGAATGAAATACCATTTCTTTTTTTCTTTTTTCTTGCCAGGTTTGTGGTCTTTTCTCCTGTTTTGTGTACTTATCTTTTCTCCCTCAAGCAACATGCATTCCCATTAGCAACACAATAACAAACAGACATCACTTCTTGTACTGTTATTAAAAAAAAGACAATTTCTATTAACACCCCTCTACTCCACCACACGTTCTCTTTTTCGGGGGAAAGATTTGTTATTACTCACTTTAATTGGCTGGATTCAAATCCATTCCCCTCATGAGCAGGAAGGATTCATAAATCACACAACAACGCAATTTTTGTAGTGAAGCTTATGTTTCTCGTCTGTTCGGCAATTGATCATGAAAATACCCATGAATCTTCTTGACAGGTTAAATGATATTTAATCTGCAAAAAGCAAAGCGCCAACTTAGCTGGCTTGTTGCAGCTTTGCATGATACCCTTGATCGTAGTGTTTGTTACGGCATCATAGCTCCTTAATTATCATTGAGGGAAACATTGAACCGTTCTTTGGGTGGACAGAATGCAAACATGCGGACACGATAGCAAGTCAAGAGTGTTTCAACTACAAGTTTCCATAATGATAGTTTTGAAAACACAAAAAAGATGTTGCCAAGAGGTGATTAGCTGCCACACTTGTGATTATCCCTCATTTTAAGATGTATTGGCTTCTAAATGGAAGTATGAAACAGGCTTAGTTTCCTAAATGGAAGTCACCTTGGACAAGGACATCAGCCGTGGCGGTAATGATAAGAGGTTGCATTGTAAGCTTATTAATGTGATCAGGCGCTCCTCCTAATCCTGTCTTTTACATTAGATAGTCTAAGAATGACTGCTGCTACCTTTCCCTCAGATCCCAGACATCTTTTTTCCTTCGCTCAGTAATCAATAAAATATGAGGCAGATGATTGCTGCAGCACAAAAACAATTTTTTTTCTGGCGTTTTGGTTTGATAGGGAGCTGTTTCCTACCATCTCTGAGCATTTCTTTTCATACATATGATTTTCTTACCACTTTGTCACACAAGGAGATGACAGCAAGATGAAAAGGGTGAAATGCAGTATATGCTTGTGTAGCCTACAGTGAAACACACATATATTAGACACTGTTTATGAGTGCACCAGGTGGGGTGGTTCTACATCTGTGTTTTTATTTAATGAGTGTCTCGTGTAATGACAATGATACTCTGTACTAATGACTGTATTTGGCAATTCTCCTTCACAGCTCCCATCAACCCTCACCTGAGTAAGTACTATGATTTCACTTTGCCTCGCTTGTCTGCTTTTTGTCTGTGAAAACAGTGGGGAGACTAAACCCCAAAGGGAAGTGACACCCTACATGACTTTAAGTAGAACAAACCACAAACTGCACCATCCATTCACTGACAATAAAACATTAAGCACCCAGAAGGAATGGTGTTTAAAGTCCATGCAGATGTATTGCAATAATTACAGTATCACATAAATTGGATCTGATATGGCATCCCCTTGGGTCCGCGATAACCAACAGATTTGCACTTGGTAAAGTTTAGATCCGAGCTTATCACACATGTTTGATTGGTGAATGATCATAGACCTGGCTTGTGACAGGAGGATAAAACTGAAAATCATACAGTACCTGAACATGGTGTATTGCCCCTTAAGGCACCAGTCCAAAGTCAACCATATTTTCTTTTATGTAAATGGCAATTTCCATATGGAACAGTGAACCTGTGGTCTAGGTGATGTCGAGAAGCGATACAGGACAACACAAAGCACTGAAAACAGTCCAATACACACAATAGTCACAGAGTGCTGTAATGCTTGGTGTGCAATCAAACAGTCCTTCCTCCCTGAGTGTGGACAGTCTTGGGCAACCAGAGCCATCACAACTTGTTTCATTGCCTTCAAGTACCCAGTGGTTCCAACATCCAGCCACTGTGACATCTGTACATTTGCACAGAATGATTACCCTGTCATAAAAATCCACAACGTGACCCCTATCAAATCCCTTTCAAATGTAAATGACTGTACTTATAAAGTGCCTTTCTAGCTTATCAAGATATTCAAAGCACTTTTCTCTACAATCTGTGCCCTCATTTACCCATTCATACAGCACTCTACTAGTTCTTTACAAAGACTAATCAGTGCTTTATCACATTCATGCACCGATGGGACACTCATCGGGGGCAATGAGGCGTTCAGTGTCTTGCCCAGGGACACTTCAGCATGTGAATGCTGGTGGAATCAAACCCCCCAACTCTCCAATTGGAGGACGACTGCTCTAATCACTCCGCCACATCCGCCCATTTCAAACACTGGTGATGCTGTCTAATGCGTCTTTAAAGGCATATTCTTCATCTGGTGACTTTGATTGCCTACATTTGTCCCTTTTGCTACCCATTCGAGACAAACCAGGTCTTTGTAAATCAAATATTTTACATATTTCATTATATTTACACTGGACTGTGTACAATAGTAGAGTATGTCTAAATTGGACCATTTCTTTTGAATATTTAATTTTTTTTGTCAGTGAATTTAGTTCCTAAACATCTGGTTAGAAGCACCAAATACATTTGTAAGAGATCATCTGACATTTGGGAGCTATAAGAAGCTGAATTATTTCCATTGTACTTGGCACGTATCTCCATTGCTTTATTTTAGCAGGCTATCTAGTTTCTTTTGAAACTGAAGTCATCAAGATGAGTTACCAAGGTTATGAATTGATATCCAAAAAGACTTTACACCTGCGTAGACAAGAAAGAGCATTGAGACAGAGCATTTGCATGTTACACCTAGACCTGCATGTAAAGTGATTTGCATGCTTTGTGAGCATTGTTTGTTTGTTTATGTCGTTGTTTAGGCAAATCTGTGCCACATGTTTAACTTTTGTAATTTATAGTGTCTTTTGTTGTGCATCTTATGGATGAAACGTTACAAATTCACATTATTCATGTCTTGGAAAATCCACACTTAATTGTTGTTTACCGTTGCCGCAGTGCAGTGTATAGTGGATTATATATTTGTATAAAGTTGATTTATATTTTAGTGGGTGTTCACAAGAACATTGCCAGCACAATAGCAAACATCCTAATCACCGGCATCATTATCCAAATCCCCACAGGAAACTGTCTTACCTGAACGCCTCTTCTTTCAACTCTCAATCCTCTACCCGTCCCATAAATCCTCCAATCACTCCCGCAGAGAGCGCGGAAAGCAACATTTCGTTTCGCTCACAGCGGTTGGGGGCGTTAATGTCTCCCACCAACCCTGCATTTAAATCTGCATACCTACGAGGGGAAAAGTCAAGATTGCCTGTAAATGCAGGTGCTTCCCTCTCCTTTTCCCACGTCGCTTTGTCTCACAGCATCGCTGCCCTTTTCCCTCTTCAGTCTATCCACCCACTCTCTACCTCTGTCTACGTTACCTCCATTACCTGAGTAGAAGCTGCAGATCCTACTTCTCTCAAGGTCACCACTCTAAACTGCTCCCAGCCACATTTTAATAAATCAATGAATAATAATCAGAGAGCACATGCTTTTACACTGCATCTAAATGCTCCTCATTTACTATTGTTTTGAGGATGTTGCTTAGCAGAACCATGACCTCCGGTTATGTGTTAACATTGTTTGTGTAGCATGGATTAATTGGAGGTTTTGACTCGGTTGATCCTGCTGCTACACCCTCATTAAACCAAACGTGTCAGTTCCTCACGTGTGAGATTTTTGACCATTCATTAGCATAGTCACTGTTAGACATCTCCCTCAACGTGACCCATCCTCACCTCATGTGAGTTACAATTACCCTTTCATTCCTTAAAGGTGAAAAGGACGCACACTTTAATTCTGTCTACACACTCCACTGTTTAAAAAAATTGCTGTCAAAGGGGCGTGTAGAGGCAGAGGGGAGAAAGGAGTACCTCCAACTTGGAGATGAAATATGGAAGAAAAGGATGATTTTCAAACTGATTAAACAGAGTGCTTCAAATGAGAACTTACAAAAACATACAAGGACATACATCTCATTTTTCTCTGTGCACTGTTCAAGGAGTAGTGGTTGAATAACATCAGAAAAAAAAAAATCTGTGTCAAACAATACTTGCAAACCCCTCAGAGTAATGTTGTACACGAGGTTTGAATTTAGTTTTCTAGTCTTTCCTGAGGCTGAATACTGGATGTTAGCCATTATGGCTCAGTAATGGCATTCCTGGTTCCTACAGCCTCACAAACACAATAAAAATGGCAGGCCAGTGTAATATATAATCACACCACACATTTCTTTTTTATTTGCTTTTCTTAGATATTAATTTTTTTTTTGTGTGTGTGAGAGTGAGAATTCTAGTCAAAACTGAAATAAAGATTTCTAAAATAGCATTTATGAAAATGAAACTAAAGTATTAAAGCGGTCTTATTAAAAGCTGGATTTTATTGCCAAAAAAAAAAAATATATATATATATATATATATAC
>JARVGS010000222.1:13009684-13023640 GCA_031762315.1 Hypsolebias antenori | reverse complement strand
GTCAATCAATTCAGTAGGCGTGTCAGCAAATGACCAATCAGCGACCTCAATTTGTTCCGTAGGTAAACGCTCCTTGTCTGTGGAGCTGACTGAACACAACGAAATTAATGAAATAATGTCAATAATTCAGCGCGAAAACGCGAGAATATACGGGAGAACGTGCGCAGAAGTGTGGGGCTGAACTCACTGCGTACAGTACGCGCGCACGGACATGTGTACGGACGTACGCAGAACTATGTGGGGGGCTTTAGAACCAGATCTTGCCAGAACAAGATCTGAGAACTCTCGTATTTTGTCAGTGTGCATTTTGGCAACTGTTTGCTTGGATCTGGCAACTCTCAGGCTGACTAAAGTTATCAACAAATATGACTGCCTTGTTGTTTTGGGAGCCATGCTTGAACTTTGTTGCTCCCCTCTGCTGCTGAGATGATAAATAACTCAAACTCCTCTGCTGCTGTTTTTATGATGCTCTGGACGCCTGTCATCAACAGCACACAAGCAACAAAGAGTATAAACTCAAAGCGAGAGTGATACCTGCCCCCTCTTTCCTCTTTCGCGCTGATGAAATGTTTTAGTTTTATCAAAGAGTGTGTCAAAGTATAATTTTGATGTTGTTTTTTTTTTTTTGTAACAACGAAAGTAATCTTTATTATATGTTTTTATATGTTATATGTTTTTATATGTTATATGTTAGGACTCTATTATTTGCTAATAAAATATATTTTATGTCATTAAACAACTTGACAGGTTCGTGTCTTGTGAGCATGCACGTTCCCCAGGACACACACCCCCCGCAGCCGGTCCGCCCGCTATTTGCATTCCGCCATCAATCAGTTTACAAATTAAGCCCTGGTTGAGATGCAGAAGTGTGAAAAATTAAAAATGCTTAATTTGTAATCGCTTTGAACTAATTCAACACTTTTGTGTTCCAGTATACAAAGTAGGTGAAAATGAAGGTGTGTAATTCCTTTGATGGTATGTAAATTGTTTCAATGCAATTTAGTCATAAATTATCTGAATTATGTCTCAGTTTAATCACAATTCATTTATTTATTTGGTCTTTAGTCCGTTACAACTTGGTTCCATGTGTCTCTAAACCTTTTCAAATTCATCTCACATTTTTCAAACTTTCAGACTCACAAAAATAACGTAAAACTTTAAGATGGGGCCCAGATGCCAGAAATGGCTCTATTGTGTGGGGGGAAAAACTTCATTGTGCATGTTGGAAATCAACAATGGTAAGGTAAACTGGGAGCGTTTGTAAATGCATACGTTTTGAGACACTTTAGAAATCCCCTTGTCAAGCAAAGCTCTTGATTAACTGGTCCATCTATGATCCAACCTTTACCTTATGGTCAGGAGGTACAGATAGTGACTGAAATAACAAAGTCACAAGCAGCTGAAATGGGCTTCATCTGTAGTAGGACCATCATCTGGGTGGATCCTATGCTTCTTCTGCATTAAATGGCGTGAGTTGAGGGTGGTTCAGGCATCTGATACTTTCCACTGGAGGTTGTCTGGGCATGTTTCACTGGAAGGAGACCCTGGGGAAGACCCATAACTTGCTTGTTACATGGATCAGATCCTCTTGGCCTGGGAATCTCCCAGGAGGAAGTGGAGTGTGTTGCTGAGAAGGATATCTGGGTTTTCTTCTTAGACCTGTTTCATTGAAATAAGCACAAATGAGAAGCAGAGAAAGGGTGGATGATTAAGCCATTGTACAAACAAATGACTCCCATTTTTAAAGGAATTAAAAATATACATATAATTAATTTACATACTAGTAGATTACATATTAAGAATAACAAAGAGCACTGCTAAGGCTCCAGTCAGATCAACGTTTGTGTAAAGTGCATGATATTTCCAGTATATTTCAAGACCCTTGAAGCTACAGCTGACATAAAAAGTGCATCAGGTCCAAAATTTAACCAGTCTACTTTTGGGGGTTCTTCAGTGGATATGCAGAGTGAAAGTGTCTTGGCAAGTGGGCTTGGCCCCAAACATCTGGAGAAATGGACGTGAGGGCAGTCGTGAGAATCTAAGGATAGAGGTGTTGCGGGGCAACTCAGCAGGGAGACGAGAGCTCCTCCGGCTCCCTGCCGAGGTTGAGTAGGCCGTGACATTTCCAATTTGCTCAAATTGATCGCCAGCCAGACCTTCTCTTCCCTGCCCTCCCTGTCTGTGGTGAAATCCATGCCCAGACTGTGGGGCGGTATGATGAATGGGCTAAATGTCAAGGACTAGAAACCCAGCTCAGACCATCCATAGCTGTGCTCTGTTTACTATACTGTCTCTCTGTGGCTGTGAGAGAAATTGAGACGCTTGCCATTTTTCACTCAATATGATTTATGATCACTTAAATGTTATGTGTTAATATTGAATGTTTTGAATGGTTGAGAAGTTGTTTTGTGCGTATAGAGTTGTGACTCATAGCCCCATTAGATGTGGCGCAGCTCCATCCTCAAATTCTGGGAGTCTGACACTTTGTGGGTGGGTGCTGTTGAGAGGGCAGTCAGAGCCAAGCCATGGTGCAACAACTCTAGAAGAATATATGTATATATCAGCCAATAGGACCAAAATGCCTACACACTGATGCGAAAAGCAGCAAAGCCTGAAAGAAACTCCCCCGTTGTTTGCTTGGAGGGAGCTACCTGAGTCAAGGTCACACTCAATTACTGAAACGCACATCAAAGTTTGACTTTGGAGCCCACGGTGAATTTGTTTATAGGATTAGGTTCCCAGTAAAAGCACAGCAAGACCATCTGTTTTAAACCTGACCTTTTTTAGTCGCAATTTTATCAGCAAGCATGGCGGTAGTGCACCTCAGTGCCCCCGTCTCTTGTCCTCCCTGCATAATTAAACATTTCCAGGAGCTAGCTCACCACATTTCACATCCTTTGCCTCCTAAGATCTTTTTTTTCCCTTAAGTTTCACAGGTGTCTGCCAAAAGTAATCTCTTTAAAAACAGGCACTTCAAAGAATGTACAGCATATGCCTTTGCTCGGGATGTGATGACACTGACATAACCACCAACATCGCATTGAGTTAAAAGAAAAAAGCAAGGCAGCTAGCTCAGCAGGAATCCTCCTACATTCTAAACACTTCAACAGGAGATGAAACCGCAGGTCATGTTCAGTACAGGAGCTCATCTTTCACAGTGGATTGTGCTGTCTTTGGGGAAAGCGTACGCTGTGCTGATGAACACTGACATACAGTGTAGCGTCTCCTCATCTCCTCACACACATATTTTTTGCAGAGAGGTTAAACGGTAATGAGACACCTCACTGAGGCGAAGACGCATTAAAACACAGGACTGCTCCTGGGGATTTTATTATTATTTTTGCTCACCACTTACATCAATGCGGATCTACACTTGACATGCTTCATATGTGAAATTTACTTGACGTTAGACGAGGGGTCCCGCTGAGCTTTGCAGCAGTGTTAAGGCTAACCTGATTTAGGTCGTTTAGATGCTGTTTCAGCTTGTAAACGTGAAAAGGATTTTACACTTTGTCTTACATGTAACCTTTCCACATGTCCAAGTAGATGAAAAGCACAATTAGTATGTTTTGCAAGACAATTGCTCTCGGTGTCATCATCTTGCTGTTTCATATCAAAGCCAGTCGCCCAAAAAAACATGTCTCGCTACAGGAAGCCTTTAACACAGGCCTGTTCAAATATATGTTTATATACTGTAGTTAGCAAGCACTATTCAAGATATTCCTTAAGTCTCAAGGATGCTTTGCAACATTTACTGCATTCTCAGCTTCCATGTGTGACTTAAAGAGGCACGCAGTCCTGTCGCTTGAGTTTTGAGCATGTTCAAAGGATTTCTGTGACAACTTTTCTCTAGAAATAATCATTAGTGTCTCCATATCAAGAGAGCTATAGATGTATTTTGACACATCCGCAGGCGCTCTCCTCTGATAAAACATTTCAGGTAAATGTCCAGGGGGAAAAAGTGCTGCTGATAAATACTCATTGAAAACCTGTTCCAAATCTGCCTATCTTTAGTTATAAAGTGAACTCCAGTAGGTTAAATCATAAACTAGGGGGCAGATGTTGAGGTGGGTGGAAAACAAGCAACGGTGGGGAAGAAAATAATGTGTATACGCAAAAATGCAGTTTTGGAAGCCGTGAAAATAGGTCATTGTTCGTAAAACTTGACCTATTTGGTCACTTGGTTGCACTCAGAGTTTATTGAGGCGTCAATGAAATAATGTGTATATTTTCACATTGTTTTAACTTGCCAACTAGTCACAGTCAAAAATTCTCAGCTCATTGAGACACCAGCCTTAGCTTGAGTTCAGGTACTTAGAAAGCTGAACTGAGTGGGAAAAGTTTGATGCTAATGAGGAAGTAAGAAGAATGGTTCTCCACAGGGAACTTATATGTATTCAACAAATCTTCTTGATGCTCATAAATGATAATTAATGTGGAATATCGGTAGCTACAGAATAATTTATAATCACTTGACCTGAATTTAACCTTTGCCACTGCTTGGCTTTTCATTGTGTGCAGGTGAACATAAATATTTAAAATGGCAAGAAACAATAGGGAATATTATCCTTAAAGGCTAATTCATATTGAAACGAAACTTGAATTCACAATCATGTTGGACTTTATAGGTAGTCTATAGGAGATGAATATGTTAAAGTTTGTGAGTTGTAATTGCATCTCCTGACCAGTCTATTTGTGTGTGTATGTGACTGTGTATGAAAAAAGGTTGAATTAATTAATTTACCCCCTATTTTTTAAGACAACTGACCAATACTCCCATACCATGATGCTGCCACTGCTGTGCTTGAGCGGTGCCCGATATTCTTTGTGCTCTTTTCATTTGCTCAAAAAGAATGTTTCATTTTATTATGGCATCTTCGAATTTCACAGCTCTTAAACAACTTGATCCACTTTTTAAAGGAGCTATTTATATGAGTGAGTTTGTTGGCAGGTCTCAGACTGATGAAGTATTTCGAATGAAAGACGAAACATTTCAACAAAGAAGAATCTGTCCAGATGACGTGACAACTTGTTTGTTATTTATTTACTTGGATGATTGAGCTTACATCAGGACAGCTCATAACTCTAAAACCAGTGACCGGTGCGATGCTAATGAGGTAGCTTCTTTCCTCACTTCTGGGAACTTCTGGAGCTTGTTTGGAGTAGCTTGTGAGTATTTGTGCTGTCATTAGTGTTGGCAGGACAATCAACTCTGAGATCACAGCTGGTGGCTCAAACTGTCCTCCACGTTACAATTACTGAAGTTGCTTTGCCTCTGAGAAAAACTAAAAAGCTAAACTGTTATCTGGGAACAGTTTCATCTTTTAGGTCTGCAGAGAGTTTCTCCGTCGTCACAGCTTGATTGTGCCAGTCACACACTGTGATTTGTGGAACGTTTGCTTTAAAACTTGTGTCTTTCTGAACTCTGTGCAACAGTGTCAAATGGTGGATGAAACAAATTGTTCAGCATGAAGGTTTGGAGATGAAAGCTGCTGGACTGCATACAGATGAGAAAATAAGACAATACTGCAACTGACAGTGATGTTTGTGTTTTAACACGTTCACTTGGGTCCTGACTAATAGTTGTGTATTCTACAAGTAAAATTGCATATTTTTAAAACAGGTAGGTGGCTTTGGAAGGAAACAGAGCCAGTTTTAAGGTCCGTTAGATAAAACTGGATGTTGTGCCTGATTTTTTTCTTCTTTCTGACTCTTCAAACTGGATAACTGCAGATTTACAGTAGGCAGTACACCAACTATTGTATGGGAAAGCATTTTAGAACCCTCCCCAGGGGTTGGAAAGAGGTTGAGACAGTTTGCTTATTGTGTGACTGACAATTCAGTCTCTCCTCCATCACTGAGCCAAACTGTACATGAGCAAGATTCTCCAAGTTCCCCCAGTCCCACAACACCGTGTAGTCTTAAAATTAGAATCAGCTTGATTGTCATTGCACCGAAGCACAACAAAATTACATTTTAGTACAGCCCGTCCAAGTAAAACACAAACAAACAGACATGTGTAGAGGTAGGAGGTGTCTGAGGCTGCAGCCTCGTGGGAGGTGCTGCCCTTTTCATGTAGATAAGGAAAAGAGAAACACAAGGGAAGAGCAGGGGTAAAAAAAAATCATATCTCACACCGTATTCTAGATGGGACACAGTGTGAAAGTTGAAAAAAAGACTCAGCACAGAAATAGCAACATATAGATGACATTATAATACATATGCATGAAGAAGGATGACGAAAGTGGTGAGTTTGTTCCTGGACACTGCCGGATAGTCCCATAGTCCTGATAAGATGGTGCAGTGTCTATCAGCCGGCTCAGCTCTGACACAGGTCCACAGATGTCCTCAAGAAGGGAACAGGTTTGGGGGGTGGGGGGGAGCAAAGCTTCTTGTTCTCATAACATCCAGGAGAGTTTGGCATAGTCGGCCAATTCAAGGCTGACATGGGGGAGCCAGATTCAGATAACAACTGTTATTTTGGGTCAGGCTATCTCTGCTTGATTTTCTGTCTGTCTTATAGCTATGTCTCAATGGTGACTCCAAACAGTCAGCTTTAGAGTATAGGTTAAAGTACCGTAGATTGAAATAGCTCTAGTTAAAGTAATTGCAAGTATATGTTTGAAGAGCAGGATAAAATGAGTACAACTAATTGTCTATGTCTCATTAATGCAGGAACACTCAATGCCTTGCTAAAGCAGAAGGGCCAAACGACCTCCGAAGCTCCTGTGTGGTCTTTAAGTGGTAACCAAGGTGACCGGTGGAAGCAGGCCAAAGTAAGCATCCATCCCACGTCGTCCTTCCAGGTAAGACATAAAGTACAATAATAAAAAAATCTGAGTGGCTGCACTGTCCTTGCCTTTCTTTATTTTCCTTTCAGTCTGTGTTTGTAAAGTTTCTATTTCTTCTGGAGCTGCATACTGATGCAGCACTTCACAAGCTGTGGCAGTGGGTGAAAGAATAGGACGACTCTTTAAGATACTGTTTGGTGTTTTACTTTCCTTTGCCCACTAAAAAGCCTCAGTGCTGTCAGCCAGTATAGAACAACAGAGCTTACTTTGTCAATATACAGTGAAGCATTTTTATTTAGCGACATTAAATTTTAAAACAAACACTTGCTACCTGCTGTAATATTTTGAAAAGGGCAATTAGACTAAATTGCAACATGTAGCGTCGTTGATTTTTCTTGATTGCAAATATTCTTGTTTTTGTTTTTTGTGCCCTGTGTGTAGGCTGAATGTAAAGTAAGTTGTCTTGCTCTTCTTAGGTTGTTCTGGAAGGCGTCCGTGGCCCGGGCATTGAGGGGGACATCGCCATTGATGACATTACTCTGGAGGAAGGGGAGTGTCGAGACCCACCGCCCAGTGAGTAGCACCACACACATACCTTATACTTAATATTATTATTAGTATTGGAGGTACAGATTATTTTATATTGTTTGTTTTACGTCACTAGACAATTTGGTACTGTTGGCAGCACCAAGCTAGCGTCTTGTGGGAAAATGAAACCACAGTTGTCATAGCAACAAGACTGTAATCACATGAAAGATGGCCATGCCGCTGGCTGAGAGGAGCCCTAGTAATTGCGCCTCAGGAACACACAGAAGGCAAAAACAGAAAAATGGCCCATAGAAAATGGCCTGGAATTGACAAGGTCATATTGTTAGCCAAACAAATGCCGCCTCCTTGATTTTATTCTTGTTATTTATGATTGGAGGAAGAACATTTCCAGAAGCCTCTTCAGCATTCCACAAACAAAACAGGGCTATCTGTTTTAATTATTTACATCAGTGGTGGAAATTGATCTGAGACAATGAAGGTAGATTGCAAAAGTTATTGTTTTGATTATTATTATTCTGTTAGTTATCTTTCATCTGGATCTATAAAGGCTCATAATGAATAAGTACTTGGGAGTAGAAAGAGTGGTCACCCAGACTGAGGACAGAGGATTATGAATTATGGAATTCAATCTCACATGATGAATCTTACATGACTTTGACGTAGGTGGGAACATCGAGAAATAGCTCATTGGGAAAGATAAGAGGTGGAATTTTACAGATGCTCCCCAAGAAGAATGATCCCGAGAAGTTAAGGAAACAAATGTATTGTGGCGGGCACCCATGTTTCCTTTCCTTCACTGAAAAAGATGATCAGTTACTGTTGTTTTTATACATATGGTATTACCAATTCAGTAGCTTCCTCTTATTTTAGTTATTGGGTAACAAAAAGCAGGAATATGTATTATTTAATGATACAGAATTGATTGTTGAGCTTTTTAATACAAAGTGTTTTTGATACATATTCTTTTTTCAATTGACTGAAAAGACTTTCTTCAGCTACAGATAAAACATACTTCCCCTCTGCAATCAGCGCTGTGTAACCTAAGCTTTGGGTTTATTGGACAAATCAAAAATTGAGTTACAAGAAAGTCAATATGTTTCAATTTCATTTTATTTCTGCCATCAATGCTAATCAAAGGACTTCATGTTGTGTTTTTGTTGAACAATCCAACCTTTAACATTTGTTTTTTTCCTTCCTTTGTTTAGATATCAGTGCCAATGCCCTGTCCACGTCCTCCCATATATGGCTGCTATGCTCCACCTTGGTGCTGACCCTCCTGGAAGGTCAGAGGTGACCCTTTTTGTTGTCATGTCCGAGGCAAAAATTCAGACCCGCCGTCTGTGAGCTCTACCCTCAGCATCCAATCACCAAAGATTCATGCATACAGAAAGCATCAGGGTCCCCGGATGGACCCCGGACCACAGGGAGGGTGGCGTCTTATGAAAGAGAGATTAAACATAAAGTAATAAAAGAAGATGTGCCAATTTTCATTTTGAAGAGACCTCTTTTTTGTAAAACGCTCCTCGGCGCAGGAACCGGAATGACTTTACGAGCACAATAAAAGGGCATTGAATCAGCCTGGACTTCAGCGAAGGAGGTCACACGCAGAGAGGAACAACAGTTTGTAAAGCACAAGTTATGGAAGATAATGGCAGAACCTTTGGGTGGCAGCAGAACACAGACACTGCTGACTTTTTGAATATGAAGTAACATTTCCCTGCTTCCAAATCCATGGAATCAGACCTTTTCTCTGTGCATCTTTATCTCCATTTTCTTGCACAAGGTGCCAATCAGTGACAGTTGTTGTTTCCACTCTAGCCCAGCCTCACATCACATGTTGGCATTTCTTTATCTGCTTGGTGCTGTTCTGCAGAGAAAAAAAACAAACAAAAAAAAAAACCATGGACTCTGCTAACATTAAATTCTGTTTGCTTATTCCCCCTGTAGCTGCCTCTTTTAACACTGTGCTCACGAGTCCCAAGCGGCCAAGCGACAGGACAATGGCAGAACAATAAAAGCAGAAGAATCGAGCAGAAGAATTGAATTAGGATCAAGCTTAGGAGGTCAAATGAAGAGTGGTGGAAAGAAGCGACGAGTTGGGTTAAGAGCGGGCAGAGAGTTGAGAAAGATCCGTTTAGTGGAGCCTGACTCCAACACTCAGTCAGTGGTCTGCCCGTGGAACAGAAGCCACTTTACTTTCTGCCATGAAACAAAGTGCCTTCAGATTACAAACCGAGTCGTGAGCCTGGGTGTTAATCAGCATTGAACAAGTTTCTGTTCATGTTCCCTTCGATGGGCTATTTTCTACGTTTCTTTCGTCCCACAAGTGCTGAAGGGAGAGCATGTGTGTTCAATGGGAGCGTAGATCACATTCTTCATGGGACGGTTGCTCGGGATGCCATACGTTTGTGCAAAATGTGTGTCTTATGTTTGCACACATGCCTAAGGCCTCACATTATTGTTAACGAATGTGAGGACAGGCGACCAGGCCATGGGTTCGAGTGCAACTTGGATGAGCAAAAACAGTAAAAGTGAGGCTGAGTTTTTTTTTTATTTTTTTTTTATTTTTTTTTCTTGTTTTGTTAGTTTTTTTTTTTTTAATGACAGTTTAAAATCATTTCATGGAATAAGCACCCCTTCTCTCTTTCCATAATTCCCCTCCCTGTGGACAAGTTTTTTTTTTTTCTACAAACAAGAGCATCCACTGCTGAATAAAACATTGTGTTGTACAGGAAGGAGAGCAGAAACTTCAAGACTCCAAGCTCTTCATGTGGGTGATTCTCCTCGCCCAGATACGCAAACATTTATACGGAACAATATTAAAAATAAATTTAAAAAAGAGGATAATGACCATAATAATAGTCAAAATATTTTATTACTCTAGCGAGAATGTTTCTCTGCTTTTACACAAACTGTGAAGATTGACTGTGGAAGATCTACCTGAGACCATAACCTTAACCAGCGGGGTTTTTTAAAAATAATGTATTGTAAAAAATAAAAAATAAAAAAAGAGAGAGAGAGAGAGAAAATAAGACTATAATGAATTATGTTCATTGTTGGTTATGACAAACGTTTTGAAAACTTGTCTTGTTTATTTTTTCTTCTTCTTTTTTTTTAAAGCTGACCCAACTTCCTTTCTCTTCTTGCTGTCTCACTTTGCATTGCTGAAATATCAAAGCTGACGAAAGCATAAGAAGTAAAACCAATCTGGTAAATGTATAACTTGTAAATGTTAAAGCAGCCCTATTCAAAGTTTATGATCAAATGTTTTATGTTGGAGTACAGGAAGCACAACAGAATGGTTCAAAGGTCTCAGCATATAATGTCCATTTGTATTTCTGGGCACATGTGCGACCTACTCTCACAGATTCAGGCTTTTAAAGTCCACACCTAACAAGAAATGACCCATTTTCTACTTATATTCTTATTTATGATGCAAATGCAACCCTAAACTACACTAATGTTATACAGCCAAAAACAGAGACAAAATCTCCATGAATGAGGGCACGATGTTGTGGTTTAGCATCCAGTATGTAACCTCCTCGTCAAAAGCCTGGATTAGTCTGAGTAGGGTGTGCACAAGTGTGAGCATAAAGCTGTGTACAATAGTTGTGACAAGAAACTGATCTGTGTAAAGAAGACAAATACGCTACGCAAAACGGAGCAGAATGATGAGCATTTCAGGGCATCCATGCAAAACTGTTTTGGTCTGTTTTCATGTCATTACAAAAACAAAGTAATCACAGAAATCACCCATGAGTTTCGTTTCTCTTCGTCTCTTTTTTTTTAAGATACAGTAAGTTCAGTCAGGTTCAAGTTTCAAATCATGATGAATGTAAACAAACTTCTTGAGCATCCGTACAGTCTTACTAAATGTGATGTTTTACTAAATCATTTGCTTTTCTGTGTACTTTTGATGATACCATCTGTCGGACGCAAGTTCCGATAAATATTCTTTAGCTAGCTGCTATATTCCCATGTGGTATAGTAGTACGCAAGAAGAGGTCTATTTGCCAGTCAGTTGTACAGTATGGATTTAAATTGTTAACATTTTTTGTGGGAATTTATATCTTTATCCATAACCTCTGATCAGTTCATGTTGAGAACATAATGTGGGATCTGCACATTATAGTCTACAAAATACTGTACATGAAAAATAAAATAAATGAAATGCCACAAATTCTGCCCAACAGTTACAAAAACTGCCAAACATCTTCCAAACTTTTATAAAACACACTAAAAAACACATAAAACCCCTCTGTGTTTGTTTCCTCATAAAAGAGTGTTAAAATAAGTCGTGGGAGTTTTGGGAGGGAAAATTTTAGCATGTCAAAAGAAAAAAGTTGTTCTGTCCCACATCAAACCCTTAAAGCTACTTTTTTTTTTTAAGAATAAAACAAAAACGTATTCATTGTGTGAACATTAGAAATGCTCAAAGCATCTTTTAAATTTTGTCTAAAACCAGATTAACAAGGTAAGTCATTCAGCTAAGGCAAGCTAACGATGCTAAGCTAACAAATTAAACGAACCAACACCGCACTGGTTTCTTGTTGACAAAACTTGTTATTAATATGTTTTTAATACATCAGTAGTCACTTAGACTCAAAACTCTTTGGCAGACCTCTTTTGTTACCATTTTCCAAATAGATTCATGCAAACTCTATATTTAAATGGGTTAAGAAAATATTTTTCAGATGAAATTGCATACACTATCAAAATAATCCTTGTTTTTTTTCCCCTCTGTTTTCCTACTTTTGTGCTGTTAATTAATTGTGCATCAGCCTAATGATTAAAAACACATGAACAATGTGACACTAGGCAGTAGCTTACACACCCAGCCCCAGTCTACAAGAAAATCCTCACAGCACCGTCAAATGAAATCAATCTAAATTAACTTTTTTTTATGTTATGTGTTTATAGGACTGGTGTAAAAACTCCTGGAAATCTGTTGGAGCTGCTTCAGTAGCCAGTTTGTTCACACTAAATTCACACATAAACAATGGTTACTTCGAACCATAAAAATCAGTACTGTAGTGAGTGAGAAATTAACTCAAATTAATTTTATGGAATTTATTATAAATTAAGCCACATTTAACTATTGTAAAATAAAACCCAAACTATTTTTGCCGTGAGCTAAGTCAATCTTAAGGATTTTCACAGCTTTTCCAAAGATTATCTGAAATTTATGTGAGAAATATTGAATAACTGGAAAAGTAGCTTTACCGGCAGTTTGTTTTATCGATGTAACTATAACACTGACTGCCAGCTCCTTAAATATTTTAAAAAGTGTCTGTTTATTTATTTATTTGGATTTTTTTTTTTTTTTTTTTTTTTTACGTGGATTGTTGGGCATGCATCAGGATATTTACTCATGCTAGTGTTTATGAGTTTTCAATGTATCATTGAGAAAGTTGATTTTTGCAATTTGCAGCTAGCACACAATCAAATGACAACTATATTTTAATATATTGGTTATTGGTGTGTGTGTGCTGTTTCTTAGATGAAATACTAAGCTTGAAGAGTTGGCTCTTTCCTTGCTCATCTTGGTTCCAGAGCGGTTCTCAGCCTTTTTCTTCTTCAGTCACAAGATCATGAGACGTTGCACTGCACCATAACATTTAGACAGAATGTCACTCTTTGGTCTCTGCATAGATGTGCTTTATTTATTTATTTATGTATTTATGTATTTATTTATTTATCTATTTATTTATTCATTTATTTAGACTTTTAGAAGAATGGAGTAAATACATAAACTATCAGACACATTTCTGAGTAGCCACTATATATGCAACAAAGACAACATTGGCTTTAGACTCTTTTAGGTTTTATATATGGTGCTGCTTTTATGTGTTTTCAATGTTGGAGAAACACTTTTTTTTTTTTTTTACATCATATACACATTTCCAATTGTTAGAGATGTAATTCTGTGCTGTAAATGTTCACATGCATTTAGAGTTGAAGAAACAAGACCAATTTTGAATATTTAATGTTTGTCACATTACCCTAGAGTAATCATACAATCAGCTTTATGTTTGCCTTTATCCACACAGTTTATGCATTATTTATTACTTTAAAACAAGTCGGTGGATTTCATACATTTTTTAAATTCTTTAGAAATAATATCTAATGCTTCTACTGCACCAATAAGGAATTTGATCTTGATGTGGGTGAAACAAAAAAGAAGCCTAAAAGCAGCTCAAGAATTACTCTGAGCATTAAATTATGCTTTTGCAAAAGGGGGAAAAAAGTAATTGGTTGTTCAGTCTCTGCGCATTTAGGTACACTTCCCGCAGTATGTCATCTGATTCCACTAAGCTCAAAATATAGGAACCAAACCATGATTACTAGCTCTTCCTTTACTCGACTTCAACAATATTTTACTGAATATTTTACAGAACCACCCACAAAAGTATCCACTTGCCTGTAAATGTTTAGTAGTGAATGCAAACTGCATCGGCAGGGAAACTGTATGTGACTGTAACACAGCGGGGAGTACTACTGAGGACTCAGTTGAGTCAGCGGTCCGAAAAGCTATCACAGAATTTATTATGTGTTGAATTGACCTATTCATATTAAGCCTTTGTCAATATTTTGAGCAGTTTCATTCTTTTTTCCA
>JARVGS010000222.1:12995966-13006805 GCA_031762315.1 Hypsolebias antenori | reverse complement strand
TGTGTGTGTGTGAAGTGTCAGGAGTCTCAATAGGAAACAGTTCTAACATGTCTTTGGTAGAAAGTTCTCTGTTTCTCTTCAACCAAAGGGCTCAATTTACTTTGCACTATTTGTTACACCAATTCTCTCCCTCCCAAAAAAGAGTGATATAATTTACAGCCCCGTTTGTGTATATCATCAGGAAAAAAAAAGCTGCCCTGCATTTTTTGACATCACATTCAGTAAATAGAACCAGTGCCTCATACAAAATTATTGTCCACCACAGAAACTGTCAATCGACCAAGTAATTTCAAAGGGCTCAAATCTGAACGAAATGCATTTGTTTGCATTGGGTTTTATTTTAAAAAGTTATGGACAATTCAGATTTGTTGTAAGTACATCTATGAGCTGTTTCATTTTGGGAATACAGAGTTAAATTCTGACCAAATTGATGAACTAATGGCTAGTCCGAGAATTTATTAACCTTTATTTAACCAGGCAATTCCCACTGAGATCACAGATCTTTTTTTGCAAGGGAAGCCTGGGCCTGAAGGCAGACTGAGGTGCAGGTTTTTGGTCTGTGGGAGGAAACCAGAGTATCTGGAGAAAACCCATGCAAACACGAGGAAAACATGAATACACCACAGAAAAAGACCCCAGGTCCATACTCAGAATTGAACCCAGAATCTTCTTACTGTGAGGCAACAGTACTAACCACTGATCGTTTGTGCTGCACAAAGCATAGCCAAGCTCAAAGTGGACTGCTGACTAGAAATTCTTATAGCTGTTCATGTGAATTTTGTTCTTTAAACAAGTGAACAATACATCAGCACTGACATAGAGTTTAGAGATGAGACCTTTGCATACGATTCAAATGTATTGGACACCTCTTCAAAAGAACAATGAAAACCGAGTTGCAGAAAACCAAGAGCCTTTCCTTTTTTGAATTGTTTCTTGTGATTTCCTCCAGTTTTCCTTTTCACATGCAGACACACTCCTGCTTTGCCTTCCACCAGGATGGAGGAGAAGAAGAAAATGGGAGGAGTGCCAAATATGTTGTATATGGGAAACATGCACTCAAAGGAGCAGAGGAGGGGGGTGCACACTTGACAAATTATATGGTACATCCGTTACATCAAACATCATTATATATGGTCACTAACCTGTCAAAATTGAACATCTCTTTGAAGCAAACTGATCCACACATTCCATTTCCCTTCAAAAAGCCATAAAGTCCATCGCTAATTGTAATTTATGTTCATTTGCACGTTTAAATATTGGAAGCAGCATCTAGCCGTAGCCCTTCTAGTGCAAACTGCATCTATACCTGCAGTAATATGAGTTCTGCTAGAATAAACATGTAACTTGTGGGCAGAGTACTGCAAAGACCTCCTCAATCCCACCAGCTGTCTTCCACTGAGGAATCAGGCCTGGGGACTTTGGGTTGGGCTCTCCAATCTCTGGTGCTGAAGTCTTGAAGGAGGTTAAAAAGCTCCTTGGTGGCAGGACCCCGGGTGTATATGAGATTTGCCTGGAGTTCTGGCTCTGGCAGTTGTGAGATTGTGTTGTATTACATAACTCTGCAATATCGCGTGGACATCGGGGGCAGTTCCCCTGGATTGGCAGTCTGGGGTGGTGGTCCTCCTATTCAAAAAAGGGGGACTGTAAGAGTGTGTTCCTAGTACAGGGGGATCACGCTCTTAAGCCTCCCTGGTAAGATCTATTCAGGGTTTCTGGAGAGGAGCGTCCATCAGATAATCAAACCTCAGATTCAGGAGGAGCAGTGTGGTTTTTTTGTCTTGGTCGTGGAACACTGGACCAGCTCTACACCCTCAGCAGGGTCCTGGAGGGTACATGGGAGTTTGCCAAACCAGTGTACATGTGCTTTGTGGACTTGGAGAAGGCATTTGACTGTGTCCCTTTGGGAACCCTGTGTGGGGTACTCTTGAAGTATGGGGTACAAGGCCCTTTAATATGGGCTGTTAGGTCCATGCACAGCCGGTCTCAGAGCTTGGTTTGCATTGCCAGCAGTAAGTTGGGCTCATTGCCGGTGAGAGTTGGACTCCGCCAAGGTTGCCCTTTGTCACTGATTCTGTTCATAACTTTTATTGACATAATTTCTAGGCACAGCCAAGGCATTGAGGGGGATCCATTTTGGTGACCTTAGGATCATGTCTCTGCTTTTTGCAGATGATGTGGTTCTACTGGCTTCATCAGGTCATGATCTACAGCTTTTGCTGGCGCAATTGGCAGCCAAGTGTGACACGACCGGGATGTGGATCAGTTCCTTCAAATCTGAGGCCACAGTCTTGAGCTGGAAAAGGGTATAGTGCTTCTCCAGGTCAGGGAGGAGGTTCTGCCTAAAGTGGATGAGTTCAAGTATCTCTGGGTCTTGTTCACGAATGAGGGGAAAAATGGAGCGAGAGGTCAATAGACATATAGGTGCGGCATCTGCAGTAAAGGAGGCTATATACCGGTCTGTTGTGGTGAATAGAAAGCTGAGTCAAAAGGCAAAGCTCTCAATTTACCAGTAGATCTACATTTCTACTTTCATCTATGGTCATAAACTTTGTGTTGTGACTGAAAGAATGAGATCACGGATACAAGCAGCCGAAATGTTCTCTCCGCAAGGTGTCTGGGCTCTCCCTTAGAGATAGAGTGAGAAACTTGGTCATCCAGGATAGACTCAGAGCAGAGCTGCTGCTTCTCCACATTGAGAGGAGCCAGTTGAGGTGGCTCGGGCAACTGGTTAGGATGCCTCCTGGACGCCTCCCTGGTGAGGTGTTCCGGACACATCCCAACGGGAGGAGACCCCGAGGAAGACTCAGGACACACTGGAGAGACTATGTTTCTCAGCTGGTCTGGGAACGCCTTGGGATTCCCCCAGAGGAACTGCTCAAGTGGCTGGGGAGAAGGAAGACTGGGCCTCCCTACTTAGGCTGATACCCCCGTGACCTGACCCCGGATAAGCGGAAGAAAATGGTTGGATGGATGGACAAATACGTAACATGAAAATGACAAAAGTGTAAAGGGGTATAAAGTAGTTATTGCTTGTACTGCTTTACAAAATTAGAGATGTAGCTGCTTTAAGACGAGAACTATTCACTTTAGACTTGGCACTGCTCAAACTAGCCATTACATCATTAATCAAGTCAGAATTTAATGCACTTTCTATAAAATGAGGTAATTCAAAGAGCTAGCTACAACGTGGCTCATAACCTTTACACAGAACCCACCTTCAAAAGATCTGAACTATTCTGTAAATACAGAAAGTTGTATTTCCACACAGTCTGGTTGGCATCAGTGTCTTTGCTGCAGCTCCATAAATAACTGTAAAAAAATATAATATAATAAAAAACTGCCCCCACCTCCACACAGTCAGGAGAAAGCCGTGTGTCACCATCTGATGGCATGACTGTTGGGTGACAGCTTCACAGGAAGAGAAACTGTCACCTCCTTTTCGGTCTCTCTGGTGTTTAACGGAGACTCTTCCTGTAGATGGATAACTTATTTACTTTGTTTTCTGTTTCTTTTTTTTAACCTACTCTGAACAGAAAGCAGATTCTTGGCAGTAGTTTTTTTTTTTTTTCTTTTTTTTTCAGTTCACATAGATTTTCACGTTTTCCCCATCATAGCAGCTAAATATGTGTGAGGTAACAAAAATGAAACATTTTTTTCTAAGATAAGACACCCCCCCAAAACCTACAGCCTGCTGAACTTTTCAAAACATATTGGAAATATAGAATTTAACGCAATAAATTCAAGTTTGTTGCAGAACGCTGTGTTTCAGTAATGTTCTCTCTGGTTCTGTGTTGACACCCTGTCATGACGATCTGCCATTCTTCTCTGTTTTGTGCTCTCTATCTATGTATGAATGATCAGGCTTCTTTTTCATTGTATTTCTTTGAATTTACCACCCATTTTTTGTGCCATACCTGCAACTAATGGAAAAAAATAAAGGAAAGAAATATTTTTTGTGCAGAGTCAGTTCAATGTTGTGCTGTGCAATACAAAGCAAACTAATGCACATTGCCGGGGACCACAACAAACATGTACAGTATTTATGAAATCTATGTTAACATGACTTTTATCACTTAGTAATAGGGGTTTATTTGCATGGTATAAGCAATGTATATTTTGGAGAGGACTGTTGGGGAAGCAGCCACCACTTGATGTTTTGATGAACAAGTCAAAAAATGCCTTTCCACATCTAAAATGGAAATATTCCATTGTTGAAATAAATAAAATTATAGTTGTTTTCTTTTAAATTGACAGAAAGAAGAATATTTTGTTCCAGTCTTGATAATCTATATTATCTGTATGGTACTTAACTACAGTTCTTTTTCTTCTTACCTGTATGCATTTGACACCTTGGTCCCTGTAGTTTGTCACAGAGAAAGATGGGTTATCCCCACAGTGACCGGCCATCTCCCACAAAAAGACTTCAAAACAAAGGCTGTGTTGTGCAAATTGTTCTTTTGACAGTCCTTACCAGTTTATGGTTGGTCTGAGAAATGACTGCTTTCTTCTCAGCGAAAGAGAGCATTAGGGTTGATTGTGTGAGAAAAAAGGGGAGATCTGAAGTAAAGACTGGAAAAAAATATATACAATCTGTGCAGAGGGACTCTACAAGAATCCCAAAGGTTACACAGGTCGGTCCCTGTCGAGAGAAAAGCTTGTGAGCTAAATCTGAAATAACCAATGTTCTTTTTTTTTCTAAAGCATTTCTTTGGTGAGCTAAGCCCATACAGGAAAACTAACAACCATTTCTTTAATGTCCACAAGATCGTAAAATGATATGTTACAAGCAAAACATTTCATGACCTTGTGGATTTAAAGGCCACAAAGCCGATGAGGCAATACTTACTCCAGCAAATGGTTTCCCATAATTCCACAGATCAGATGGTAGCGTATTAGGAATTTTACAAAAGGGGCAGCAAAGAAACAGGCTGCATGTTGACAAACTTAAAAACTGCTATGAAAAAGTCTTATAAGACATTTTCCATCCATCCATTATCTTTACACACTTCTTCCTTTTTGGGTCACGGGGGGTCACTGGTGTCTTTGCCTAGCAATCATGGTGCAAGAGGCTGGGGACACCCTGGGCAGGTCACAAGTCCATCACAGAGACAATAGATACAAACAACCATTCACTCTCTCACTCTACCTAGGGACAATTTAGAGTTATCAATCAGCCTAACATGCATGTTTTTGGTCTGTGGGAGGAAACTGGAGTACCTGGAGAAAACTCTTGCATGCACATAGAGAACATGCAAACTCCACCCAGAAAGGCCTCTAGACTGGGATTTGAACCGGGGCAACCTGCTCGCTGAGGGGTGGCAACTCTACCAACTACGCCACCGTGCTGCCCATAAAAAGATTTAGTTATAAAAAATACATGTACTTTTTAAAAATGTTATGGAGAGTTGTTACTTTCTGCACCTGATAGCATGCATGTACTGGATTAAAATAAAAACAATTTGTAACCCGAAGTTGGGTTAAATTGATAAATCTGTTGAAGTGAAGCTACTAAAACGAACTATAGAGTATAGTTCATTATAGACTGGGTTGGTGCTATCCAACAGATAGGTTTGACCCCAAAGTTTAATCAGTTGTATATTTAAATCCTATAATTAGTTTCTGAGAGCTCCTTTATGTAAAGATGTCACACAACGTAGTGCTTAAATAAACTGCACGTGTTAGTGATGATTTTCAGCTACCACAGCACAACCACCCTCCATGGTGGTGAATTTAAAAAACAATTTAGCTAAGAATGAGTGTACCCATAACTCTGCTAATGGTTCTGAATATATTGCTGTTGTTGGACATGATGAAATGTTTCCAAGTTCTTAGATCCTACCTGAATCAGTTTGATAGCATGTGACATCAAACTCCAGAACAGCTCACGGCAACATCAAGGTCAGCACAAAATCATGACTATGATGGTTCATGACTACCTTGGTTTTTACTAACAACACGATCGCTTCAGACAAATCTGCTCTAATGGTCCAAAAAAATAGACATTTTTGCAAATTTAACAAAACTGCACATTTAAAAATTAATAGTCTTAACATTCCTGGTACTGTGTCTTGTTTTAAAATAGTGAAAGATAGTGTAAATAGCAGTCTATGCAATACAAAAATTGTGGGATTTACGTCCTGCTGACAGGTTTGCATCTTTGAGTTTTAGTAGTTTCCCCCATGGCATCACTGTCTACACTTTACATTTAAAAGGCTAGTTTTCTTTTTGCTAGCAGTGGGAGGAAACACTAGTTGAGCGTGCTGTTTGGATGCCTCCTACCCTGCAGGAACAGTGGGAGCGTTTAATGAGGTGCAGTTTTTCATCACTCTCCTTTTAGCCACGGGGCTTTCCTAAGGCTGCCCACCAATTTTGAAAATGCCAAGACTGTGGATGTTTGTGTCTGCACACTTACCGTATGTCTGAGTGCATCCTCACATGACAAAACCATCTGAGCAATATTTGCACTTTTTCTATAATGGTGAAAGCAGGAATTGGCAGCTCTATGATGGATGACAAAAATAATAATTTAAAAAAATCATAATATTCTGACAATCCAGCTCTCACCTTTAATTTATGACTGAAGTAAAATGTAAAATTCATCCATGTCGACGTAGCATTTGCTTTATACGTTCACAGAATCATGCAATTAATTGAAGATTTAGCATATTCTGAAAGAATACATATCACCTGCTGCCTTTCGCGCCCATTTTAAACTAAGACCATATTTTAATCAAACCATGACAAACATTTTGCACAATCTCATGTGATACTGACTGATGTCATGCTCAAAGTATGTACTGTGAATTATTGCAGAATGATAAATGGTAGGAGCCTAAATATAAGCCCAATGTTTCATTGTTCTTTTTTTTTTTGTAAATAATAACTTTTTTTTACTTTTTTTCAAATATGATATAGTGTCTTGACTTCCTGTGACGTCATCGACTAGTCAACGTCGACTTGACTTTTATCATGTTAAAGTCGACTTTAAAAAACATGTAGTCGTTTAACGCCTAGTTGAAGGTTGACTTAAAGAGGGAACAAGTACAGGTATGAGGTAAAGTTAGGTACTGGGTCTAGAGGCAAAGATAATGTTGTTCCTCCATATTGGAGCTTATAGCCTGCTGCTGGGAATACATTTTCTACAGGATGACTTTGTCTTGTCCAGTTTTGTCGCTTTGTGAAAGTAAGATATGATGCATCATTTCAGTTTTACGTGAACTCTAATAAGGGTTGGGCTGGACCATTCTGTAATTTTTGCTACCAGTTGTATTTTTGTTAACCCAGAGTTCAGTGTTCGGAAACCAAAAAAAAAAAGGCACTAGATAGGATAAAAGGTAAGTGGTTTATTTAGAGATTGGGAATGGGACTGAGATGGTCAGCAAAAGATTGGAGAAGGTGGAAAATAGGGTTTTCTTAAATAGTAATGCTTCAATACAGATGGAAATATTCTTAATGTATATTTGTTGTTTTTCAGGTTTGAATGGGGAAAAAAAAAAGAAAAATGGAGAATTCCACCACCAGAATGAGGAGATGGTTTTCCAGAGAGTGTGAAAGTGAACCAGATGGAGAGTGACAGGTCTGACCAGAGGTTGAAAGGCAGAGACGTGATGTTTGAGTCTTGGTTAAGACCACAGGATGTTTGGAGTCCAGGTTGAGTATGAGAAAGAGATCTACAAAGCACTCAACAACCTAGCTCCATTTTATATTAGAGATCTTGTTGTTCCATATTTTCCTAACACTTCACTCTCACACTGCTGGTTTACTTGTGGTTCCTAGAGTTTCCAAAGGCAGAATGGGAGGAAGATATTTCAGTTATCAGGCTCCTCTCTTGTGGAACCAACTTCCAGTTTTTGTCCATGAGGCTGACACATTGTCCAGTTTTAAGACTGGGATTAAGACTTTCCTTTTAGATAAATCCTATAATTAGGGTTGGCTTGTTATGCTGCCATAGACTTAGACTACTGGAGGACAAATTGACCTCATTTCCTTAAATAAATTGTTAAAATTGAATAGTGCTCATTTGATATTATATCTGATTCACAGCCTGCCATTGTGTATCTGTTCCTCTCAAACTCAGCTGGTTGAAGCAGATTGCCGCTTGTCCTGAGTCTGGTTCTGCTAAAGTTTTTTTCCTCATGAAGGAGTTTTTCCTTTCCACTGTCGCCGTCATGCTTGCTCAAGATGAGAGTCTGCTATGGCGTTAAATTCAAAGCAGTCTGCTCCTCAGATAAATGATGTTAACTTACTTTTTATGTATAAGAATGTTTCTGTTCATTGTCCTAAGACGACTTCTGTTGTGACTTGGCACTATATAAAATAAACTGAACTGAATTGAATTGAATAGATCTCTACACACACACACAGGAGATATTTCGCCAACCGTCATACCCACAAGCTCATGCAGATCCACAATCGATATCACCTACCATTCGGCAGCAGATAATAGCATTAACGACACAGAACTAAGTTTGTGCCATGACAGAGGCAATCACAGCAAACAGCTGGCAGTAAGCGGAGCACATTTATTCAAAACCTACACACGGTCCAAACGCTGTTCCTGTAAGTGCGCTGTTAAAAGTCATTTTACAGTTTGTCAAAAAGCACTCTAAAGTTTGCTTGTGGCCTTATGATCTTGTTTTCATCACACGTACCTTCTGTGAAGCGTGATAAACCTCTTTTTGTCCGGATAATAAGTTAGTCCCATGAAATATTCAGACTGTTTTTTTTCTGCTGCTGATAACCCCTGGTAGCATTTGGCCTTTAAAATCCAAGGCACTTTCAATTACCCTGTCGCATGTTCCATTTGTCCACTCTCTTATCGTCTCCCTCTTCTGTTTCGGGCCGACAGAGGTTGCCCCGTAGAGCTGCATTAGAATGTGCACCTGGTATCTCTCAGCCGCCGAACAATGCCGTTTTACATTACATTCTGTTCCCTTTTCTCCTTGCCATGCGCCGCAGCAGCACTTTGTTTACATGCTGCCGCTGCTTCCTCTGGACGGATGAGGAAATGTCATGGAATGCTAATGGTCTTCTAATTCTCCTCTGACACAGCTCCCTGTGTCAGTCAAACAATATCTATTCACTTATGCCACTGTTGTCAAAGTCATTCAGGCGAACATGAAACTGCCACACCGGTGGCCTCTGCTCCTGCTGCTGCGTTATCAATAAAAACATACAGCTCGCTTTTTTTTACCATCAGCCTGTGTTGTGATGGGCCTAATTTGTGTTCAGCTGAGATAAAGAAAGTTGTTTGCCTGCAAAAAAAATAAATAAATAAATAAAAAATATCAGTCGTACAAGAACCATACTGATGGGATTGCATTTTATTAGCTAGGGGCACTGTTAGGCCAACCTATTAAATGTGTGATATTGATTTTTATAAAATGAGATCAAATTGTTTTTCACACAAGATCAAATCAAATAAAAAAATAACTGTTCTGCTACTAGAAATCACTGAAAGACAGAGTGCACCGCTTCGGTTTATTTTGTTGTTTTCAACTGCATTTAGAAATGAAAGAAAACATATATATGTTGAAGTGGGCTTCTCAAATAGTTATGACTAATGGATACCTGTATGTACACTAGCTCTTTGAATGTAAAAACGGTTAAATTCTCACAGGACTGATGGGCTAACGGCTCGTTTCGAGGACGCCAAAACTAGAGCGGATTGTTGCCTTTTTAAAGCAACTCATTACAGTTTATGGTTCAGCTGCTCTGGAAACTTTTACACTGTTGATAATTTCACATTACGTGGTAACTCCACCAGAAATGTTATAATTTACAGCTGCTACAGCTAGCTGCTAATTGCTTTTGTTATGTGATAGTGGTGACAATGTAAAAGTGTACAACGTAGCATATTAATTCATTTCTATGACATTTTTGAAATTGGAGTTGTTTTAAAAAAAATCACCAATCCACTTTACTCTTGGCTTCGTTCCATTTAGCAATCAACACATCAACCTAGTCAGAGTACAAGTAGCATTCCTTAAAGGAGTGCTATTACATTTCACTTTGTACGCTAAAGTTTAAAATAAAGATATCACATGATTTGTTAGCTGATGTGAACGGGACCACTCTCAGCTACTACCACCCAGTTTTATCTAATCTCTGTAAAACACTGATTGGGTTATAGACAGTTTTGGGTTAGCTAATGTCTATGTGTCTTGGTGGACATCTGGAATCAGATCAACTCCAAAAAACAACCAGCTGTAGATTTGCATCCAGTTGTTATTTGTAAGAGTTCCATAAAAATCTATCAGTGATTCATGAGACATTTTGCTAAAAGCCAAACACTTTTTTAAATAGGAAACTACATGATTGTCCACCTTTAATGGTGCCGGGTATTAATAAAAATAATAAATAATAATAAAAAAAAAATAATAAAAAAAAATCTCCAAGCTGAGGTTGTTCAAAGAATCAAGAATCAGGAAAGAGTTTACTCCAGTAGTTTCCCTGATACAGTAGTCCCTCGATTATTGCGGGGGTTACGTTCCAAACACCCCCGCGATAGGTGGAAAACTGTGAAGTAGGAACGCTATGTTTATTTCAATATTTATATACAGGTAGTCCTCGGGTTACGACAGTCTCATCTTACAACATTTCGACGTTACAACGCATCTCCCTTATTCATGTTAGGTCGGTTTTACGTCGGTTTTACGTCGGTTTTACGTCGGTTTTACGTCGGTTTTACGACGGTTTTACAACGTTAAACATTGTAACGCGGCGGCGCAGAGGTAGAAGAATACAGTACGCGGTGCAGCGACGGAGGAATACAGTACTGTACGGAGGAGGACGGCGTCATTAGCATCCCAGTAGGCCATTAGCCCTTCATTATGGCTC
>JARVGS010000222.1:12975936-12988987 GCA_031762315.1 Hypsolebias antenori | reverse complement strand
ATGGATGGATGGATGGATGGATGGATGGATGGATGGATGGATGGATGGATGGATGGATGGATGGATGGATGGAATTTTAAAGATGAGCTAAATTTTGCTCTGGTGGCCGCTTAAAGTTATCCACAGCACATATTCTGAGCACTAATAGATTGCATAAAATCTTTGTTTACAGTTTGGCATTAACATTTGGAGTCAACCCTAATTGTCTGTTAGCAAAATATCTTGAGAAACACTACATGGATTTTAGTGAAACTCTCAGAAAGTAATGAACGAATGTATGTCTAACACTGATTAACTTTTGGAGTCAATTCACTTCCAAATGGCTGCCACAGCTAATCAACCTTGGCAAAGACAACGATGGCTATAACTCAATTGATTTTACAGATATTGATTTAAAGTTTGGTGTGGTGGGAGCTGAGACTCCATCCCATCACACATTTTGATTAGTCAATGCTTTTGTCATGAAGAACCCTGAATGAAGTGGATTCCACTAAGTAACGGAGGTTTCATTTTACAAAAAATTAATTTTTTCCTTTAGCATTTTCTTCTATTATTATTATGGCAGGTGTCATTTTATCACCTCTCAGAGTAAAATGATTTACTGACAAATTCAAGCATAGTATAGATTGTGAGTAAAAACAATGCTTTTTTATTTCCCACATCACAGCTGTGAAGTTCCTTCTTTATTATCTCTCTCTCCGCATCATTTCTCAAAGAGCTAATTGATAGAAAGTGATTCTATAAGCTTTGTTTACTGGAAGGCTGTGAGTATAATGCCTCTGAGCTGGATAGATAATGATTACTGCTCCTGTGCATATCAAGCAGGTCGTTCATTTCTTCTGTATGAGTTGTGTGTTCATCCAAGCAGCGTCACAGGTGTACACTCGGCCTTTTCATTACAGTTAAAGTTGTTGAAACTGATCAGGAGAGGATAAATCTTCCACCGCAGCCAGAAAATAAATGAGTGTTAAACTCAGAGAGCGTCCTGAACTCTAGCAAGGTTATCTCATCATGGGAGCAGGTGAGCTCCATCCAGGCCTCCCTCCACTCAGCACAATGCCCGGTTTCTAGCTTGTTCCCTGAAGGGCTGCAAGAAGTGGAGGGCAGTCATCAGATCTGTTTCGCATCATCCTACAGGACGAAACGGGCGTGATGGCGTGGGTGACCTTTGGATCATCTATCAACGCTGCCGTCTTTTTCCCAGAATAAAAAATGTTGCATTAGCACAAATGACCTTTTCTCATCAGTGCGTCCTGACTGCACAATGCTAAGAAGAACCACCCCCAGCCCTCCCTCGTCTATCAACGCTTATGAGCAGTGATAACAATAAAGGAGAGACGGCGATCACAATTTCTAATGATTTCCAATGGCCCTCACTCAAAGCTGCAACATCACATTTCATTTTGTGGAAATGTTTCAGGTAAACCTTTTAATGTGTGTTTTTAAACCAGCATTTTTAGACAAATGTTGGTCATACAACACAAAATAAAGTAAATATGTTAGTTACATTTTTTTTTAATTCTAGCATGAAAAAATATATACTCTATAACGAATTGGATAGGGTCATTATTATTGTTTTTAATTATTCGCTGTATTTTCTGGCGTATAAGTCGCACCTGAGTATAAGTCGCATCAGTCAAAAAAAAGCATTGTGAAGAGGAATATATATAAGTCGCTTTAGCATATGAGTCACATTTATTATGTGTCACAGCTGACCCGTCATGTTTATTATGCATTTATTTAATGATCAAAACAGCTTATTTTCGCCAGGATGGTGCTGCGCCATCTATCCATCACAACCAGAACCACTAGCTCTCCAGCATTCCTCCACCTGCACCAAGGGAGTGAAGGGACGGGAGGACTCGTTGCAGTTCTTCAAAATTTAACAAGATTAACACTTAAAAACAATTATTTGATTGTTTGACATTATAGAAAAGGTGAGACTCAGTGGAAATTTTCCTTAATAAATGTACAAAGTACTTTTATGGTTAAAAACAGCTTCATTTTACCTGGGCAGCATGGCTCACTCCATCAAGCCATCCATCCATCCATCTATCCATCCATCTATCCATCCATCCATCCATCCATCCATCCATCCATCCATCCATCGCAGCCACAAGCTCTCCAGCGTTCCTCTACCTGCATCAGTTGAGTGAAGCAAGCGGGCATGGGAGAACTCGCTGTTGCAGTTCTTCGAAATTTAAAGCGTCAGTCAGTCAAAAATTGAATTATGGATATAGAAAAAAACGTATATAAGTCGCTTCGGCGTATAAGTTACAGGACTGGCAAATCTATGCAAAAAATTGTGACTTATACACCAAAAAATATGGTACTTCATCTACTTTGAATGGAAAATCCAAATAATTTGTTTTCAATAACTAATTTGGAAAGAAGCAAAACTTTTTAAGCACTTTTTCCCTCTTATTTTGTTCACATAACTTAGCTCTGTATAACAACAATACCACAAATGAGTCCATTTTTGGTTTGGCCACCTTTTGGAAATCTAACATGGAAATCCAACAGAAAAGTGGAAACTAAAATCGCTCTACACCCCACAGAAAAGCATAGAAATTTGGCTACTGCCTCTAGGACAAACTTGAGCAGAACTTCTCCATATGCACCACCTGGATTCACTTTTTATAGTTCTGGTGATTTTACACAGCTGAAGTGAGCACCGAACCTTTATTAGAAACTGAAAGAAAGAAACTTGTTTAAAAGTTGCCTTCTCTCGTTGTGCTTATTTTCAATTCAATTCAACCTTTATTAAACAGATAAAGTCACATTGAGCCTCGAAGACTCATTCACATGTGAGACCTGCTTGGACAGACAACAAAAAGTGGTGAAAAATAACACATAGGGTTTGGAGACAAAAAAAATCCTAACACACTTTTAACCTCTGGTTGAAGGTCAACGGATGATCTGAGTAAAATCATGTTTTAAACTAGTTTTACTTACTCTATCAAAGCAATCTCAGTTTTATAGTTACATTCTCTTATAAAAGGAGGGTGGTAATGTAATTGCTGTATCTGTGCAAGTGGGTTCATCTGTCTGTTAGCAAAATATTTGTATTTTGATTAAAATGTCAAGTATTTATACTTTGTACAACTGCTTTACTTTTAAAGTCAACCCTGTTTAAGATGGACGTCACAGCCATAAAAAACAAAATAACTATAAGTCAGTTGTTCATCAATATGTTGCTATTTCTGTCCTGAAATTTTCATTTGTTTTTGCAACTTTCACACTGTGTCCCATCTAGGACACAGTATGATTTTTTTTTTAAATATACCTCCTCTTCCCTCATTTTCTCATTTCCTTATCTAAACGAAAAGGACAGCGCCTCCCACGAGGCCGCAGCCTCAGAAACCTCCATCTCTCCATGTCTGTTTGTTTGTGTTTTACTTGGACGGGCTGTACTGAAATAAAATTTTGTTGTGTTTCGGTGCAATGACAATAAAGCTGATTCTGATTCTGAAAGATCCTCCAGCTGGGATTCAACCTGGCAACCTTCCTGCTGAGAGGCAACAGCTCTACCAACTGAGCTACTGAGCTGCCTAACATATGAATATGCCTATATGTAAATGAAAAAAAAAATGAAAATCAATAAAAAGACAAATTTCAGTGGTTGTGAATTTCCTGTCATGCAATGTGATTGACCATTGCTCTATTCAAAATAAAAGTCTAGCAATTTGTTCGAATAGCATCATTTCCATTTATAGACTACAGTATATTTTGCTGATGTGAAAAAAAATGTTCCTACTTTTTTCTTTAAAATTGGTCTCCAGTCATAGTTCTTAAAATACTGTATACAGTATTTGATTACACAACTAAAATATGTTCCATGTGGTTCCATAGTGGGTAAAAGAAGTCAGTTTAAATGAGTGTCTACGTGTATAATTAATGTAAGTGAACAATAGTAAATACCTCAGTTCATAAATTCCATCTTTGTCCCACTTTTGCTTCATTGGCTCTGATTGCTCGCAGCTCTAATTTCTCCAAAGTTTTGTGTGAAGAACAAAGACATGGAAGCGGAGCCCCTCTTAGTAAGAAGACGATAAAGTTAGACCAATTAATTTTCTCCGTCTGTTTTTGAATTCGCCAAAACAGAAAGACAGGAAGAGAGATATTCCGCGTCGAGACAGATGATGAATCTTTTTGAAAAGCCTCCATCTATCACAGACGAGATAACTCGGCAGTGTTTATATATTTTCGCTGTGTGGCTGAGCCTCCCATCTGGCTGGAAATCGTTTGAAAAATGCACCTGTGCCAAGGCTTTGACAAGTTCTGCAGATTCAAGGTTCAGCTTTACAAGTTGTGGGTATTTGATGCCTCTACAAAATTCATCGTAGACCATAGTAAAACCTGTCTTTTGTCCTTATCTGAGGCTGACAACTCTGAACTTTCACTTGGCTTTTATTCTGTTTGTTTTAGTTATAGATTGGAGTTGAACTTCACTTGACTGCTGTCTCCATGGTGCATGTGAGGAAAAGGATTTTCTCTTTCAGCCAGTCAAATAAATTTTAAATCTGTTGTCAGATCTAGGGATTGTGTCGTGTACCGTCACATTGCCTGGTTTTCTTTTGTTTTGGTCAGGAAGGCAGAGATTAGTACTTTGCAGCTGCAGTGGTGTTTTGCCATGAAGAACAAAGCAACCATCATGTGCCAGCTCCACTCCCAGAGGACTAAACCTTCTGCTGGGTGAAGAAAAACAAGAAGGAGAAGAAGAAAAATCCCAGGATTCAGGGCAGTTGTCACATAGTGACATGTCTTTGGAACAAAGGCGCTGACAATAAGTTGTGTCACAGAGTTGCTGCATCTCTGGAGTTTTCTTTTTTGTTTTGCCATGCTAGATGTTTCTAGGTCTGGGGATGTCTGCCTGCTGCCTGTTGGGCTATTCTGTTGCTGTGGAGGGAAATAAATCTTAAAGACATTGTGCTGTGAGTGTGGATCACCCTAGAATATAAATGAGTGATAATTAAAAAGATTTTTTTTAATGAAATGCATCTCATCCACTGCCTTTTATATAAGTTTTAAACTAAGAGAATTTTATGATGATAGGGGATGAAGTTGTAGTTGTATTGGTTCAACTTTGTCAAGATATGCACAATCGTATGCACTACTGTGAGATCTTGCAAGATCTGTTAGATGTGCTGAGTAAAATGCTGTACTCTTACAACAACCCTGGCTCAGTTTCTTTAATAATAACTGCAATTTTTAAGCAAAGATGTAGTGGTCAAAGTCTGTGTTGTCACTCAGCCTCAGCTACTGCCATGCCAAATCCTAGCTCGGTATCTGTAAAATTGTCTGAGTTACAGACAGTTTTGTATTTTCAAATGTAGATTAGCTGTGTCCAGTGGTTCATGATATTTTTATTTTGCTAACATGCACACAAGGTTGAATTCTAACAGGTAATGCCAATATTTTCAACAAAAGTGTTATGCAATCATGTGAGCTCAACTACTACTACTACTAATACAGTACTACTACTGCTTCAAAGTTTTGCTCAACATCGATAAAACAACAGAGGTATAGCCATTTTGATTTGTAAGTTAATTATAAAAACTTCAAAAGAATCTTAAGCTAACAGGCAGCCAGTGCAGATCAACACTGGTGAAATAAGACCTCACATTGTGGAACCAGTTAAAACGAAAGTTACATAAGTAACTACGGTTGTATGAATCCTAGATGACCGCCAGAGGGCGGTGCTGAAAGCACTGAATGTTCCCTTCTTGCATGCGCTGTTCGAGTAATAATATCAAAAAAGTCACAGGTGTAACACAGATGACCAATCAGAGGCTATAGAGCCTGGCGTCATCTGCGGCTCTGCTCCTACAGAATCTTCTCGTGGAAAGCAAGGATTCTGAGTGACAGAGAAGCTCTGGCGTTCATTCGGAATTCATAGAACCATAGTTACATATGTAACTTTTGTTCTATTTCTTCCCTCCTGACCGCCAGAGGGTGGTGCTGAAAGCACTGAATGACAAATACCAACAATGTCACAAGGAATCTTGAGCACATACCTCACTAAGGAGTCCCAGAGGACCCTTACAGAAGAACCTGGCCCAGGGGATGAGAGATGGCCGCATTAACACTGTAGAATCTGGTGAACATGCTTGGGGAAGCCCATGATGCGGCAGCGCATATTGCTTCCAGTGGAATCCCTCTCAGGGCAGCCCAGGAAGCGGACACACTCCTTGTAGAGTGTGCCTTTATGCCGACTGACAGGGGGCCATGCCCAGCTGCGTAGGCATGGCAGATGACATCCACAATCCAGTGGGAGAGGCACTGCTTGGAAAGAGGATAGCCTAACCTAGGGCCTCTGTAACACACAAACAACTGGTCCAAACATCTTATAACAGCAGTAGCTAGAATGTATGCCTTCAGTGCTCTCACTGAGCACAATAGTCCAGACCCCTCGCCAGGCGTAGGCTGAAAACGAGCCAGCCTTAACGGTTGGTTACAGTAAGAGTGAGATAACACCTTTGGCACAAATGCAGTGTTTGGCCACAAGGTAACATCAGAGCCCTCAGGGCTTCACCTGAGACATGAGGGGTTGACTGAGAAAGCATGTAGCTTGCTCACCCCCTTTGCTGATACAATAGCCAGCAGAAAGGCTGTCTTACATGAAAGCCACTTGAGGTCTGCCCGCGTCAGAGGCTCGAACAGAGGGTGGCACAGAGCATTGAGAACCAAGGGCAGATCCCAACCTGGTGCTTGTGTAACTGTTGGCGGGGGCAACCTACGAGCACCACGCAGAAAGAGAGAGACTAAATTATGGTTCCCCACCATATGGCCATTGATGCCGGCATGATTTGACGATATTGCCGCTACATAGACTTTAAGTGTAGAAGGAGAGTGACCCTTACCAAGGAGAGACTGGAAAAACTCCAGAATGGTGAGTACTGTACAGGAGACTGGATCCTCATTGTGATCAGAACACCATTGGGAAAACAGACGCCACCTGTTTTCAAACTGCTGATAAGTAGAGGTACCCTGACACCCAAGATGGTGCCTCCGACAGGGCTCAAAACTCCAGTCAGCTGCTGTCCTAGCCTTGCAGTGGCCACACCCACAGCCAAAGATGTTGAGAATTGGGGTGCCATATCATTCTCCCCAACTGAGACAGCAAATCCCTCCTGGTCGGAAGACACCATGGGACACCCTGACAAAGACTCCTTAGCAGTGGGAATCATGGTTGTGCTGGCCAATATGGGGCCACCAGTAGCATCCTGTGGCCCTCCTCGAGGACTCTGTGAAGGGTTGGCCAAATTAGAGAAAGAGGTGGAAAGGCATATAGGAGGGCCCTTGGCCAAGGATGGGCCAATGCATCCTGGCCCAGCGCACCCGACGCCCCGGTAGGTGAGCACTCTAGGGAAAATTGAGTCGACCCCTCTGTCGCAAGGTCTACCCCTGCCTGACCAAAACAGTCCCAGATCATCAGTACCATATTGCTGTGGAGAGACCACTCTCCCAGAGCATACCCCTGGTGGGAGAAAAAGTCTGTGACCTGACTGTGTCTCCCTGGTAAGTATGCCACCCACAGGGTAGACAGGCAAGGAGAGGCCCATTTCAAGGACTCTCTGGACACTCTCAGAAGTTGTGCTGACCTAGTGCCCACTGGTGGTTGATGTGGTAGACAATAGAGGTGTTGTCCAACCGAATGAGAGCATACCCCCCTTCCAGGTGGGGCAGGAAGTATCTGAGTGCCAATGCGTTGCATGCAGCTCCAGCACACTAATATGGTTGGAGCAGCTCTTTGACCCCAGCAGCCCTGAAGTGATCTGCATTGCCACACAGTACTCAATCCCCTGGAGCTGGCATCTGTCATGCCCACTTCCCTGTGACACACTATCACCCCCATGGGGACACCCCTGGACGAATAATCTTCATCCCTCCATGGAGTCAGGGCCTGAAGACATGACCATGTCACTGCGAGCCTGTGGTGCCTGTGCAGCCTGGCATCTAGGCAAAAGCTGTTGAGCAACCTCTGTAAGAGGCAAAGTGACAGCAAGCATAAGGACACCACCCGAGTGACTGACGGCAGTTTGTCTAGTAGCTGGTGGAAGGCAAAATAGGGGAGCTGCTTACCCAGCCTGAACCGACTGACCAACTGGAATATGCTACCCACCCTTGAGCAGATGGGTGAACTCTCATGGAGGGTGAATCCAGAACCACCCAAAAAAGGTGTTTGTCTGGAAAGGGATCAGGCAGCTCTTCTCCAGGTTGACATTAAGGCCCAACTGGGACACCTGAGCGAGCAGGCGGGTCGTGTCGTGAAAGCCACAGGCCCGAGATGGGGTGTAGAGAAGCCAATAATCTGAGTATGGCAGAACCTTCACTCTGAAGGCCTGCAGAGGAGAGAAGCCTGCCTTCACGCACTGAGTGAACACCCTCGGGGAAAGAAAGAGCCCAAATGGGAGTACCTGGAGCCACCAGTGATGACCCCAATAGTCGAACCTGAGAAAGCAGTGATGCTGTGCCGCAATAGGCACATGAAAATAAGCATCTTCAGGTCTATAGACGTGAACCATTCTCCCTTCATGACAACTTGAAGGACCTCTGCTGTCATGAGCATGTGAGAGGGCAGCACCCTTAGGTACCGGTTGAGTCCCCTCAGATCTAAAATGGGATGTAAGCTGCTGTCCTATTGCCTGAGGAAGTAAGTCAAGTAATAGCCTCTGGCTTGTTGCAGAGGGTTCACTGCCTCGATTGCACCCTTGGCCAGGAGGACAAAAGCTCCTAGCTTAGTGTTCTAGCTTTTACCAGGTCAGCAACTAGTCATCTTGACCTTGAGATGTGAGGCCACCATCGGAACTGTAACCAGTATCCATGAGTCTGAGTGGCAATCACCCATGGGTCCACGGCATGAGCAACCCAGTAACTGAGCTGCTGGTGGGAAAAATATCCAACGGTGGGCATGGTGGCATCACAGTTTTTTCCAACGGTTCCTAAGGGCCGTGGGAGGGGTGGGGTCAGAACCTGCACAGCTGATTGGTGGACTGACCCATGAAAGCTCCAGTTGGGTCTTTGCTGACCCACACGAGGATAAAGACCCCTTAGCCGATTCCGGCCCCGAGGCGACGGCTACTAGGATTAGCCGATGGGCGCCTTGGATGCCAAGGAGGTGGAGGGGGCATCGCCCTGCTAAGGCTCAAAAGTTGCTGCCTCATTTGTCATGCCTGGACGTTCCATTCCAGCGCTTTCAAGGCAGCTGAACCAAATAACTCAGCTTCCAGAAGTGGACGGAACCGCAAAATAAGCAAAAGACTACTGATCAGTGTTGAATCACACACACAGTAGTCAAACACTGTAGTTGGGAGAGGGACGAAAGCCTCCGTAGTCCCAATGAAATACCTTGATGAAGGCTAAACCGTTGCAGCCCCAAGGAGAGCAAACACACTGCTCCATCCAACGAGCAGTCGGGCCTCCAACGAAGGTGGAAAGATCCAAATGGCTGAAGCCTTGGATTGAACCACATGCGAGAAGAAAAAGGAGCAGAGCCACGGATGATGCCAGGCTATATAGCCTCTGTTTGGTCATCTGTGTCACACCTGTGACTTTTTTGATATTATTACTCAAGCAGCACATGTGTGAAGGGAACATTCAGTGCTTTCAGCACCACCCTCTGGCGGTCAGAGGGATGAAATAGCACTCTGGTAGCAGCATTTTGAATTGAGTTTTTATAGAGATATATGGACACCTAGTTAAGATGGCATTACTGCTGTCCAGTTTTGATGAGCCAAAGGCATGGACCAATTTCTCTACATTGCTGCAAGACAAGATCTTCCCCTAACCATTGCTATTACTGGAAACACTTCTAAAATCACAAAGGTCTCACTTATAAATGAATCCTCGAGGCCCATTGTTATTTATCTGTATAAATAAAGGTTGAAAGGCAAACTCCAAAGAAATTGTTTAGCTGCATTTCAAAGAGCATCTCACCAATTTTGTACCATGGAGACATACAAAAGTAAGTACAGTACAAAGTAGATGGAAATATGGTGGTGCTGTCCAGCCAACATAGGTGTTCACTGAGACAAACTAGTGTGTGTTGTAAAGTGGGAGGATGATGTATTCAGTACATCTCTAACCACTGATGGTGTTGTCACCCAGTTTATTCCACAATGTTGGCTTGTTTAGTGTGAACGCACAGGACCTGGCATTGAAATCTCTCTGGTCCAATGAATAAAATGCCAGTGGATGTGCACAAGGACTGCTTTGTAGAAAACACTGATGTGTAAAAAGGGCTATATCACATGCAAACCCTTCAGAACTATAAACAAACCCAAAATTAAAGGTTTTGCTGCTCTGCTTTAGGTTTAAAATAATCTAAATGACATTCAGTGCTGCCAGATAAGTCAACTACATCAGTTCAACTCAGCAATAATTTGTGGTGATGAGTTGTGCAGTTTCTGTCAGGCGCTTTTATTCTTTCAGTTCTTTTCCAATATACTGAATACATTTACCTTTATGTTTACTTTAAACCCCAGCATGATTCATTTTACTAATATTGACAGCCCGTGAAAGACACTCAAGTGTGAAATTTTAATTGTGTGTTGAGAGCAATCTGCAGGTCCCCTGGGGGTGAGAGATGGAGCAGTAGATCTGGTTCAGTGAGGGTTTCACAGCCCAAAGCAACTATTGATCAGTTCAGTAGGAACTGTAAACAGCAAGGCATGAGGGGCAAATATAGCAGCCTTCACTGCTGCTTTCAATAAACCCTGCCTCATTTCCTATTGGAAATTTAACTTTTTTTTGTTTGTTTTAAGTATGATTGTTGAAAATCATGGCTCACTTAGGAGCTAAGTGGGGGATAATTTAGAATAAAAAATGAAGACGGAAATGTAATAGGCGCAAAAATAAGTATGCAAAATGTAATTCTCTTTCAGCTGGCTGTAAAGCAATTTATTTTTCTCTAAAACATATTTTACCTGTTCTGGAAATTATTCCTGGAATACTAAACCAAATTCAAGGTAAACTGGTTTGAGAATCACATTGATATTGTAATGGTTGTGGCTGTACCCAGGTACAAGGACCAAGGAGAACAGATACAAAGACCCAGAGCAACTTTACAGTGTTTACTGATAAATTATACAACAAGTCAGGAAGGGAGCTGGAACCTAGAAGAGCAAAGAAATGATTGGTGGTCTTGTTGGCAGAGGTGATGTTATTGTTGACCTTTCTTACAATAGGGGTCGGAGTCAGTAGTGGGGAGAGCTGACCCAAATGGTTCCAGCTGAAGAAAGTGCACGTCTGAACAATGGCAGGCAATGGGCAAGTGGTAGGAAGGTGTGTGGGCAGCTGAAGAGGCACAGAGGAGCTTGAGGTCCACAGAGGAGAGTCCAGGGGACAGGAGGACATAAGAGATTAATTGCTGGAGGCACGGAGAGAATACAAAGTAATTAGTATTTAAGTTTAAGACACGAGTAAAAGGCTAGAACAGAACTACCATTGGCAGGTAATGCTCCAGCGCTGGCTGAATGTCCTCTGCAGCCTTTTACGCTCGTCATGCTCATCAAGCCAATGATCCTCAGGTGCTGCTGATTAGAGTCTGGCTGTGGGTGCAGGAGCTGAGCAGAACTCCCACAGATATGTCCCTCTCCAGGTTGGGAGCCCAGCAAAGCTTACGGAGGGGTGGGCCTTGAGGTTCTGATCAGGTGGTGGAGTAAGTATCTTGGAGTGTTGTTCACAAGTGAGGGAAGAATGGAGCCTGGGACTGACAGACAGATCAGTGCAGCATCTGCAGAACTGCAGACTTTGTTCCAGTCTGTTGTGGTGAAGAGGGAGCTGAGCTGCACAATGAAGCTCTCTGTTATGTCTATGTTTCTAACCTCATCAGCAGTCACGATCTTTAAGTAGGACGAAAAGGAGATCCTAGATACAGGCAGTCAAAGTGAGTTTTCTCTGCAGGGTGACTGGACCCTGTTAGAGATAGGGTGAGAAGTTTATGTATCCAGGAGAGAGACTTAGAGCAGAACTGCTGCTCCTTCACATCAAGAGGAGCCAGTTCTTCTTTCGGTTGGCCTGGGGATGTCTTGAAGTCCTAGAAGAGGTGGCTGTGGAAAGAGATGGCTGGGCCTCCCTGGTCAAGCTGCTGCCTTTATTATCCAACTCAGAAATAAGCAGAAATTGATGGATAGGGAATATTGATATGTTTAAGAATTCACAAAAAAAAAAGAACAACAATTTTGAAAATGTATTCTGCCTGCAGGAATGAAGGGTAGATTCATGTGTCTGTGATGTCGAGGGGCAAAGCATTGACGTATAATGAAACAACTCAACAGTCTAACAAAAGAGCAACAGTGACTCTGGTTGCACAACTCTTCCCCCTCAAAGCTCTGCTGTAAACATGGAGAGATATTTTTGGCACACCTTGGGAGCAGGTGTCCAATTATTTTTCACATACTTGTAAAGGTACATGGGGCGGGGACTAGGACAAACTCACTTTACTGTCCCTCAGTGAGCAAAACTAAAATGAAAAAGAAAAAGGCAAACCCTGAAGGAATGCCTGTCGCCCACTGCCTTTCATGCCAGAGTTTTAAAGTAAAATAATCTTATGCTGAGACAGGAGTTGTGTTCATTTTGAATAGAAGTTACTAGAGTTAAATAAAACCTCATGCAACATCACAAGATGTCATGCAAACAGTATGTTTTGTGAATGAATCTGAGCTACTCTAATTTTAGCTACAAATGTGTAAGTCAGTTGAGTTATGATAATTTTTGTGCTGGCTAAAGATAAGCAGCTGTGGCAGCCATCTTCAAATGGACTGACTCCAAAAGTTTTAATTTGTAAATGTACATCCAGTGCTTACTTTCTGAAAGTTTTAGTAAAATCTAACTTGTTGTTCATGAGATATTTGGCGATCAGACAGAGTTGACACCATATTTTATGGCATTACGTTTAAGCAAATAACTCACACATTGAGTAGTATTTGGAATGTGTATTGTTAATAGCTCCAACAATCATGACAAACGGTCAGTTTCAATTCAGTTCAGTTCAATTATATACATAGCACCAAGTCACAAGAGAAGTTTCTCAGGGCATGGAACAGAA
>JARVGS010000222.1:12932233-12947608 GCA_031762315.1 Hypsolebias antenori | reverse complement strand
TGGATGGATGGTTGGATGGTTTGATGGATGGATGGATGGATGGATGGATGGCTGGATGGATGGATGGATGGATGAATTTTATAAAATCCAAACATGAATTCTGTATCATTAATTTTTTAAAGAGAACCATGATGGTTCTTGTTTAAAATACTGTGGTTTTATTTTTTAAGCTCAGGGTTGCTCCTGGCACCATCATTTCACAAACAGTGATGCCAAACTGTTGTAATCTCATTCACAATGACTTTAAAGTAATAAAAGGTTTATAAAGGTTATTAATATCAAAAAATATTATTGAATGTATCAGGAAGCATTACATTTCTGCTTTATTGTTTTCTTTTTTTTTAATTCTTTCCAATTTACTCTTTTGATTTTCATGACTTTATTTCAAGACAACGTACAATTTATCTCGTTATCGTTAAGCAATGGGGCTTGTTTTCTGAAAATAACCAGGAATTTTTCTAATTTCCTGAAAATAAAGCTTGCTCCAGAGAATGAGCTAAAGTTGTTATTTTGACCTAAAAAAAATTTTTCTTGTAATTAAACTAAAGGGAGACTTCATTACAAATCTTATATTAACATTAGGACTGCCATGCTGGCAACTGAGCTACAAACAAAGTCTTGCAAGTTATCATCCATTACTGATTAACGTATAGACTGTTACGACAGCAATCCTGAATCCTCATGCATCATGAGTCAACAAACAAGAGTCTGTCCAGAGGACCTGACTTTACCGTGTTAGAGAATCACTCATGTTTGCACCATACCATTTTCTGAAAGGACTGCGGCCTTGTAATCCTGAGGCTGCCGCTTCGAGCCCAAATGGCATTCGAGCCCAAATGCCATTCAGAATTGCCAAATCTTTCATACGGGTTTGCTCACTGTGGCGACCCCTGCAGAAGAGAGCACCTGAAAGAACAGCAACCAATCATAAATTAAAAAAAAAAAAAAAATCTATCTGGTTTTCTTGAGTTAAGATGAAACTATGGTTCAGGGAGGGTTACTGAGCTCAGGAAGGCAACATTTGATCAAGACAGAGGAAGGAATATACAATCAGTCCACCAGAGGGTGGTCTTGTATTTACCAAGAAAAGATGAACACCGGATCTGTAACACATCCCAGTTTAATTTTAAATGTCCCTCAACATATTTTCTTTACCCGTGTTTTCCTTTGCTATGTCTCGGGGGAGGCTGATGTCTATCCAGCGCTCACTGTGTGAGACAGAACATTGTGGACAGGGCGCATGTCCAAACAGTAAGAGGTTCAAACTTTGTGTAAGCCAAGTGTGTGTATTTTTGGTATAGATCAGTTTTTTTTATTGCAATGACAAAAGAACAGTTGACGTGCAAGAAAAGTGGCTTTAACAGAACATAATCCTAATCCATGTGGGTTTTTTTTCTGTAGAATGAATCAGTGTCCACCAGTGGTCTGATCTTTATCTCTTGCTTCCACAGCAAAGGAAACAAAGCAAATCATTTCAACAGTCTGGGAAGGGTGAGACACTCTGCAGTCATCGGACAATCTATGAATAAAAGGGAAAACCCAGAGCTTGAGGTTTGATGTTCCTAAATACCGCTTACTAGTGCCGAGATGGTTGTTGGCTTGCTCGCTGACGGTAGCTAGAACTGTGAGCTGCATGTGTGTCAGCATTCATACCAAAAGAGCCAGTCCTGAACGCTAAACCCCCCTCCCCTCCCGTGTGTCCACGTGTCGCACTCGACTTGTCTGCTGCCTGAAACATACCTGGTGTTTTTCTGGGTTTTGGATGTTGTGGGGGCTGGGAATGCAGACTGTGAACGTTTCACTTCTGATTCAGGCAGAGGTCGAACCGCAGGTTCTAAAAATGATTTGCACCCCACCAGATATATGCTGGAGCATCTAATCTGAGCTTTATTGGGGAAATGGTTATATATCTTTCTTATAACACAGTGCTGTCATGGAGGTGGGTAATCATGTTGCACCAACGAGGCCTGTTGCTCGAGACGCGTTTAAAACAGGAGGGCAGCCGTTGTTCAGTGGAAGATGAGGCATATGTGAATGGAAACAGAAATCAATGAGTTGAAGAAACAGACAAAACAGTGAGACATACAGAAAGGCAAAAGAAGAGGAGTGGGGGAGGGAGGATGATGAGAACCACAGCAGTCCCTTTGATGTGGGCCTCGTTGGGGCCCTATGTGTCTTTAGAGAAGTGGGGATTTCCAGTGCTGCACAGGCTCCTGTCTCAACCCCTAGTCTTTGCTTCCTCCGTGGGCTTGAAAATACAGAGTCTGTTTACAAAGATAAAGTCTGAAGCACGTTCATTTTAGTGGCAAGAATCTACATTAGCAGTTCTCTGAGTATGGATTCCTGTTTGGATTAAGTTGCAATGTTGCAATGGCGTTGATATACATTGAAATAACATAAATGGGAGACTGGTGTGGCTTCTTTAAGAGTGGTATCTCACCGGGCTGCAACTGTGTGAGACCCATTAGTGGTTCCAAGTTACGTTGCAGTCTGAATCATTATAGGCTATTTTTGCGACTGGCGCATCGTGTGGTTCTGTTACTCTTGTCCGGTCACAATTTTGAGTGCATGGTTTGCAAAACTGCATTCTATTGCATGCACAATATTTTGTTGCCCACCTCCACCCACATCGTACCCACTTCTGCTCACTTTGTACCAACAATGGCAGCCTGAGCAGTTTGCAGCTTTCGGCTTCTGTCAGTATCGTAATCAGAAACGACGGCAGCAGAAAGGAAGGGTTTATGTCACAACTATCTAAATGTGCAAATAGGGAAGGGAGACTTAAAAATAAAATTCAAAGATGTGTGGACAGAGAAACATACATTTATTTTGTCCTCTGCAGAGTTTCTATGTGAGTGCGTTCTCAACAATAAATGTACCATATTTTCCGCCGTACACGTCGCACCGCCCTATAAGTTGCATCAGTCCAAATATGTCTAATAAAGTGGAAAAATCCATAAATATGTTGCATCTATTATGCGTCAGAATGTGCAGAGGGACGACTTGCTGTCCATTTCCAATTCAAAATTTAACAAGATAATCACCTAAAAATAATTATTTGTTTACTCAGAATTATAGCATAGGTGTGTCTCAGTTTAACTTTTCCTTAATAAATGCACTTTGACGGTCAAATCAGCTGCATTTCAAAAGCCGATTTTTGGCTGCGGGAGCACACAGAGGGAGGACTCGTCATTTCTTGGACATTTAACAAGATAAGGACCTAAAACAATTACTTGTTTGCTTGACTTTACAGTAAAGATGTGTCTCGGTTGAACTTTTACTAATAAATGCACTTTAATGGTCAATTTAGCTGCATTTTGCTGGGGCGGCTCAGAGAAATGAAGCTGATTTGACAGTTGCTCCAAGTGAGCTGGAAGAAGGTGGCTCTGTATAGCAAGCCGATTGTGTCATTAATAGCCGCTTTTTACCTATCACATGACACAGCGGCATGCCATACCACTCTAGTGTCATCTAGTGGCTGAAAATGGTATAGTTCAATCTTTTTAGTCAGCATGAATGAAAACTGTAATATCTCAGCCAAAAATTGGTTTAAAAATATGGGGGGGGGAAATCTATAAATACTTTGTACATCGCTTCAGCATGTAAGTTGCAGGGCATGCAAATTGTGCACACAAAAAATTTGACTTATACAGCAAAAAATACAGTAGTAAAAAGCTCACAATGCAGCCGTCTGACAAATGCACATTTAAATCACTTACGCCGTCTGACATCAACATAGTTTACATCAGGTTTAAGCATCAAAAGCCATTTTTAACTGTTAATCTGTGCTTAAACTATCTTGGATTAGTTGTCATTTTTATCTCAATCATTTTGAAGTTAACGTTTAATTTGTTCATTCTTGTGTGAAAACAAAAGCTTTGGATTGTGCTGCTACATAAACACAACTGATGTTATCTAAGGTTAACTGAGTTTCAGCTAAATATCTTTTACAAAACAACAGTTTAGGTTTTATTGTCAAAACCTAAATAAAAATAAAAAATTTTAAATGGATTTGCTTATTGCTAAATGATTTGTTTTTAACCTTTTTTTTTTTTTGATTGCTAAATGATCTTTCACCTAATCTAGAAACAAGACCTAGACCGTTAAATATAAAATTTGAGAACACCTGGTTTACATCCTAATGGATAATAGTACGTTATTTGTTAAAGTCTTGCAAAAGCTCCTTTTCTTTGAGGTTTTCTGCTACTGTACATGTTGTCTGTAAACTGCATCATTTGTTGTATATTATGTAAACTGCAGCCACAGTGCATATTTTAATTTATGTCTGCTTAAATTCACACAGAGCGTGCACAGAGCATGTTCTGTCCGCAGCATTACAGCAGAAGCTTTGTCTCATGACTGTTTCAATCACTTCGACTGCCTGCACACAGTGCCCTTTACACAACCGTACACACCTAACAAAGGCAAAAACACACACTCTGACTGTCAAGTATATTGCACACACACACGCTCACGCAACTTGTTCTCACACTCTGTACAGTGGAAAGTCCCTGCCACTTGCTGCCTCCTATCTTAGACGCTGCTCTGCCACTGCAGGTGGTTGCCAAGGCAACGTTCAGACAACATGACCTTTAAACTTACAGCTGTGCACACCTTTAATTGTCTCGTGCAAATTTAAAAAGGAGAAATGCAATATTTTGAATGAACTACAGATTAACATGTGAACTCCAGCTGTTAGCGAGTGAATGCTAACAACCGTCAAGCTATTCTCTGCAAGGGTTTTTTTTTTCTGTTGTGTGTTCAGTCTTTTATCTCTAAAACTACAAAATGACCATTTTGGATGCATACAAATGCACCAATAATTCATTTCCTTCTTTTAAATGTGCTTTTTAAAGCACCAAAGCACTCTCATCATCAGTCAAGCATTATTCTTCAATTTATTTGTCACAATTTTCAGTTCAGCTTTGGAAAAATCCATATAAATAATACACTAAAATGAAAATGATGTGCTCTGACCTTTAATAGATACATCATGTGGCATAATGCAAAAGAACTGTGAAAGATTTACACATCCGCAACTATTTAGTTTTAGCAAAAACATTGAAGAAACTCCAGCCCTCTGAAGCTCCAAGTTTTCAACGTTCTTCTGGTATTTTTGTTCTCTTTGGGAATTTTTACACAATCACCGTTTAGATTTGTTAATTGTTTATCATTTTAATGCTAAATATAAAACTGCTGTGAAAACTTTCTAAAATCTTTGCATACAAACTCTTATAATGATCAGGTGTAGGGATTTTTGTTTTTTTTCTCCAAGCGTGACTCTGCTGCAGCAGTATTTCTCAATCCGGGGTCCCCGGACCATCAGGGTCTGCGAGCCAGTGCTTGGGGGTCTGCAAAAAAAAATACTTTTTTTTTTAATTATATACTGTACATATATACACTGCCTGGCCAAAAAAAAGTTGCAACCAAAAAAACGTCACACTAATATTTTGTTGGACCACCTTTATCTTTGATTACAGCATGCATTCTCTGTGGCGTTGTTTCAATAAGCTTCTGCAATGTCACAAGATGTATTTCCATCCAGGTGCATCTCTATTCTTACCCTGATGAACCAACAACACTCTGAAACAGGGTAAATCTGAACTCATCAGATCACATGACCTTCTTCCATTGCTCCAGAGTCCAATCTTTATGCTCCCTAGCAAATTGAAGCCTTTTTTCCCCAGTTAGCCTCACTTAGTGGTTTTCTTAAGGCTACACAGTTGTTCAGTCCAACCCCTTGAGTTCCCTTCACATTGTGCATGTGGAAATGCTCTTACTTTCACTATTAAACACAGTCCTGAGTGCTACTGTTGTTTGTCTTTGATGTGATTTCACCAAACGTTTAAGTGATCGCCGATCACGATCATTCAGGATTTTTTTCCGGTCATATTTCATCCTTGAAGACAATGGGTCCGACTATCCTTCCAGTTTTTTATAAGGCGTTGGACAGTTCTCAACCCAATTTTAGCAGTTTCTGCAACCTTCTTCGATGTTTTCGCTGCTTGATGCCAATAATTTGAACATTCTCAGACAGACTGACATCTTTTCCACGACCACGTGATGTGTCTTTCAACATGGTTGTTTAAGAAACAAGAGGCAACTCATTGCACCAGTTGGGGTTAAATAACTTGTTGCAGCTGAAAGATAATCTCCCATGCAGTAATTATCCGATAGGAGGCTAGTACATATTTGCTTAGTTAAATCTAGGGACAACTTTTTTCTTTTTTTGGGGGGTGGGGGTGGTGGGGGCGTTAGACAGTGTATTTTTTTATTATTATTTTATTTATTTAACCCCAGACACACATACACACACACACACCTTTTTTTTTTTAACTACATAAAGCATTTAAGACACGTAATTACTGACTTGTGATGACCAGATGATTCAGCCTCTTATGGATCAGGAAGTTTTTCAATACGACTTATAGTTTTTACACAGTGACTGTTTATTTTAGGTTTACTTTCTACTCTGCATTTCTGTCTCTCTGACCCCTTAAGTGCAGTCAGGGAGTGGCCGAGGTTACCATGGTAACTCTAATGATCAATGGCAATGTCAACTTTTTTTTTTTTTTGTTCTCCACACTATTAAGTTTATTCATGTAAGCATCTGCATATATGTCTTTGATTTTTACAAAAAGAAGTACCAAATCACTGCAGGGATTTACAGAAGGATGTGGGTAAATGTTGGGAAAAATAATCAAATTTGTCTAAATTTTCTCCTAAATGTTTGTTTGATGTGGTCTCTGAGTAGATACAAATGAATCATTTATTTTTTACTTGCTCTGAAGACTTCGACTCCACTCAGATTCTCTCAGTAAGCAGTTATCTTCTGTGTCTGATTGCTGCTTAGTGGGGGAGTTTTAGACTTTTCTACTAGTTTGAGCCATTTTTCTGAAAATTTTTTTTGTTTCTTTCGTAATGTTTACCTTTTGTGTTCCTTGTTATACATTTTAATTATAATATTCATTTAGATCATATCTCTCCAGTTTTAGCTTCTCTCCATTGGCTCTTTGTCAACTCCAGAATTTAATTCAAAGTCTTGCTTCTAACCTACAAAGCTCTCAACAACCTAGCTCCATCTTATTTTACAGATCTTATTGTTCCATACAGGTAGTCCTCGGGTTACCACGGTCTCGGGTTACGACGGTCTCGTCTTACGACGTTACGATGCATCTCCCTTATTCAAGTTACGTGGTTACGTCGGTTTTACATTGTTTTTACGTCGGTTTTTACGTCAGTTTCACAACAGTTTTACGACGTCAAACTTCGTAATGCGGCAGTGCAGCGGCGGAAGAATACAGTGCGCGGTGCAGCGGCGGAGGAATACAGTACTGTATGGAGGAGGACGGCGTCACTAGCATAATAGTAGGCCATTAGCCCTTCATTAGCCCTTCATTATGGCTCCCAAATGCAAGGAGGACTCTTCTGATGGCAGTGCATCGGGGAAAAGGAAAGCCATCACCATGGACTTACGTCGAAAATCGGTTTATGCGCTTGGTAAAACAGGTACGTCACATGTATTTTCGTACGTTCCGACTTACGTCAAATTTGGTTTACGACGACGTGTGAGAACAGATCTACGTCGTAAGTCGAGGACTACCTGTAAACTGAACTGAATTGAATTGAATCATGACTTAAAAGCTAATGATACAAATATGTATATCAAACTGTGATTGTTGTGTGCTACTATACTGACACTAAACATGATTTTATGGTGATATGGGAAAATAACTAAAACTAAAGGCCCCTACATACTCAGGCGTACTCCACTCAGCGGAGGTCCACACATACTCAAGGCGGACTCAACGCGGACTCGAAGCTGATGACCGCCGGCCATGTCCATGCAAAGATACATTTTTTTATGACCGCGCACGCATACTCAGTATCGCACAACAAACTGCCCAGCGAGAAACAGTGTTCACATCGAACCGTTTTGTATGTGACACCAACTGACACGAACGGTTGAGAATCGACGGCATCTTGTGGACAAAAATGGAGTTGAATTTTGAAGAGCGTCTCACAGACGAGATTAGAAAACATAGAAATCTAAATGATACATCAATGAGAGAATGTAAGGGCTTTCAGAGAGCAAGAAATTTATGGGAGGAAATAGCTCAGACCCTAGGTAAAGACGAGGTGCTTTGTTGAGCTAAATGGATGTACCTTCGGGACAGATTTGTTAAGGTAAGAAAGAAGATGAGAGGAAATAGTGGGGTTGGGGCAAAGGGAGGTGCCCCACCTATTTTTTCTATACTGTCTTGGCTGGACACTTTGTAAAATGCCGAGATACCGAGACAATCTGTACGCTCGAGTATGAAGTCTCAACCATCTGTGGACAGTATGCACAGAGTCCGCATGGCTCACGGAGTATGCTCAGTACATCAGAGTACGTGGGGGGCCTTAAATTTCATCATGACCCTTTATAGTCACCTTAAGAATCTAAAATTTAAGTGAAAAGGTGGGTCATAAAGACAGTAAAAAAAAAAACATGTCATTCTGCCTAATATCGTGTGTACAGTTTAAAACAAGGTTGTCGACCTAAATAGCATGTTTCAGCTAAAGCGGTGGCTTCATGTCGCACACCACTTGACACACACTTTCTCCCCTATATCAGCCATCTCTCTCTGCATGATTACTGCTGGTAATGAATGGAAGGCCTGACTGTAATTTAGGGGGAGACATGTTGACTGGGCAGCTCGAGAGTGAGAAGCAGGGAATTGTATTGCCTCTGGAGAGTGAGCATCCCTTTAAAGGAGAACGCTGGGGAGGAAAAAGTGAGCGAGAAACCAAATGGGAGGCAGAGAGAATATGAATTTGCTCTGACATTTCCGTGTTTATAAAAGTGTGTCAGAGCAGCTTTGCCTCATTGTGTCTTTATAAGTGGTGACCTCTATTACTATTCATGAACTAAAATTACTGTAACACAAGTACAGTTTGCAGTCTTGGGGACAGTTTCTGCTCTATTGTACTTGACAGCACAATTGAATTTGTCTATTTTGTATGACATTAAAGGAGGGCTGACCTTACCCAGAGCCATTTCTGTAAATACTACACATGGTAAAATTAGAGCTCGCTGAAAAGCTCTGCATGCGCCACAGACCCTGAACATGCACACACTTAAGTGCAAACAACTCAGCTTGTTCTGCTGTTGTTCTTTTTATAACATGTTCTTTTTTACAGAGAAGATGTCATCTTCATGTGTCTTCTGGATGGCATCCGTATAAAGCCTTTCAAGTCCCTGGACCTGACTTGCTCCCCAAAGTCATTATGTGTGTGATCGGTGGAGATGGAACAAAGGCCACATGTGTTAGCCCCTGAAGGTGTAAAGTGGGATTACGGTCAAACGTGATTTGTGCTTTACGTAGGATGACAAGGTTATGTCAAGGTGTAGTTGATATGTTCTCACAGCTGAAGTGATAAGTTAAACTCCTTGCAGCTTCACATAGGCTTTAGTAAAATGAGGGGGAAAGAATAGCAGTTTTTCTTCATTTAATATGCCTCATCAGTCTGTGTGCCTCGCAGGTGTGTGGTCACTGTACATCTAAACATGACAAAAATATACAAAACTTTGTGGTTTGCATTGAAGACAGGTTGTTTGATCATTTTTGAGGTGTGTTATGTATGTTGTATGAGGTTAAATGTGATTCTGTCATGGTCTGTGTCATTTGTCATTTAGTTTTCTGTGATTGAGTTTTGCTTGTAGTTTTTCTCCAGTCCCTCTCGCTCTTACCTGATCCTTGTTGTCTTTCCTCAGGTGTTTGTTATTAACTGTCGTTAGTGTGTTGTAGGGGTAACGGTTGAAGCTTGAGAGGTCTCAGCACCTTTTAACAGGTGTTTATGCTAACTGTTCAAAGTTATGTAATAGATGTTGACCGACCTCAATCAAAAGAATAACGAGTCCTTGTTAACAATATTTTAATTCCCCTCAATCGACGAAAGGCAAAGAATCTGGTCATTTAAATACACAATTCTGCAACGTTTATTTTCAGCTTGTGAACAACGACAACATGTACTTATAGCAAACATGAAATATGAATGAATAAGCAAGTAATGTTACTTCAAAAGGTGAATGATGTAAATAGTATAAAGACTTTGAGAAGAGGTATATTCAGTTTGGACTCAAGTTTTAGCTCTAACGTTAAAAATTAGGTCAACTTTATCTCGGATTTGTGAACTTAAATTATGTCTAAGAAAACTCAGTTGGCACTTGTTGTTTTCTCATCAGAAGGAAGATGTTTTATCCTTCCAAGAAAGTTGTCCCTCTCATCTTATTACCACAATGAATGTGATATGAAAGCTGGAGGTATGTAGTGTTACCGGAGGGTTGTTTTCCTCCCGGGCCATGTAGGGTCCAGCTGGGCGTGCATCACTCTCGGGGTGTCTGAGCGTTTTGTAGACTTGTAATTTCTCAGCTGACTGGCTCGGAGTCCCGTGGACTTCTGGACCAGACGCTCACGTGCAACACCTCTGCCAGCTTCGGACAACTTCGTCCATCATGAGACTGCTTCGCTCAAGAGACTTCTTCAACAACTGATGTGCCAGCTTACCTGACTCACCAAGTGACCGTGCCCCTCATCTTAACCAATCAGATGCAGCTATCACAGTGGGTGTATTGACTCCCAGATTTGTAGATTAGCACACAGAGAGGGGTGAAAGACAGTTCCTGTTTCTGAGGACCAAAATGTCTTTTGAGAGACCTTGGTTGGAAGATACAGTATCTTTAAATACTCTGTCATTTTGTTTGTCCCTCGTCCATCCATTGTGCCATCCATTGTGTGGGGTGGCACTTGAGGTGGCCAATCAGCTTTCAGGATGTCAAGTGCCACCCCTCTGGCTCCGCCCCTGCACAATGTCACTTTTGACACATCCCAAAGTGTGCATGGAAACTGAAGCCTGCAACCTTTTTGTACGTGTGCACTGTTCACATATTGTATAACATACAAACATTTCATTTGTCTCCCACATTTGAGTTCCCAGTTTCTGTGCAGGAACAAAATTTCAAGAGAGTTTCTTGAACATTTTTGGTTTTAAAAGCTGTGAATCTGGGGAAATACTATAATTGCCACAAGTAGAACTAATAGGAAACCACAACCAGGAAAAAATATGACTCCAGTCAAATATTTCTGAAAGCAAAACAACTGTTTTCCAAATAGACAAGAAAGTTCATGCTCAATAATCCAGGTACCAAATCCAATAATTCTCACTCGGGTCATCTGGACAGTTTGCTGGAACTTCTCTGACTGATGAGGTCCTCCGGATGGAGTGCAAAACATTTCTATAAAAAATAAACTGTCCAGATGACCCGACTGAGAATTATTAATTATTGGATGTTCCAAATAGATTTATGATATTACATGAAATGTTTTTGAAATTGACTTTTTTATATATACATTCTGACACATTGTGTTTTCTGTTTTTGGTACAGTAGTTTACAAAAAAAATTCTTAGTTTACCTGCTGCATTTTCATGTAAAATGTTATTTTGGAAACTTGCCTGCTATTGTTAGAATCTCGTGTGACATGGGGAGGGTGGGCGGTTCCACTGTGTTGCTTATTTGATGTGAGTAAATAAACACCTGTTTGTTCTGCATTAAACTTCCTGTTATAATCCAGCCACTGTGGGCCATCTCAACTGGGAGATTACCATTAAAGCACAAATCCATCTGACAGGTTGTGATTGTGTATTTTATCAAATCAGCATGTCGCAGGTGTATCCTTTAGAGATGTGAGAAGGTTTAGTCAGTGGGTTTATTGAAAATCCTGAACTCATTTTTGGTCTTCAAAGCTTTAGAGTTCTGAATAAAACACTACGGTGAATAACATAAAAAAGTATTATTATTAATAATGATGATAATAATAATAATAATAATAATAATAATAATAACAAAAATTTAGTTAAGCATGTGTTTAATTCATTCTAATATTTTTCATGTTATTAAGATAATAAATTAAACTGCATAAAACGATAAGTACAGTATAAATATATAGACAACGTATTAACTGACAATATGTTATTGGGGGAGGGGGTAGCAGTTGTTACACAATATCAACAACTTTTTATTCAAAAGGAGGGCTTCACTTAAAATAACATTTACTGCTAGTTAGCATCAACCTATCTCAAACAATTAGCCACATAGCATCTTAGCCAGCTAGCATATCTACGTAAGCTAGTGGCTACTGTTACTTTTTCTAATATTATTAGAAGTTTTCTTCTTTTTTTAAGTGTATTAAAATACTTGTATTTAGATTAACATTTTAAATTGCAGCTGAATAAAATACAGTTTTTCAATAAAGCAATTTTTGGGGCCATACGTCTGGTTTAATGATTATATAACTATATTAATTTTTTTAGGAATAGATGAGTTTTTAAAGGCTTAAAATGATTGCTACTGATGATAGCTACTGAATTAAGAATGTTAAATATTCCCCCAAAGAGAAAGTTTAGATCTTCTGAAGAAAGGTCCAGCGGAAAAGTTATTAACAATTGTTTTTTTTGTTTGTTTTTTTAACTTAAGTAAATTGCTTTTGAACAACATATGTGTGCAGAAATTAACTTTTAATGTGATTGGACTGGCAAGCTAAGAGCTAACTTGAATGGGACCAAGCAAAATTGATTGCTGCCATCTTAAAAATGCTCTACTGTAAAATAATAATAATAATAATAATAATAATAATAATATAATAATAATAATAATAATAATAACAATAATAATAATAAAGAAAAACATAAATAAAAATTAATAATGTTCATTATAGTTCTTATGCATGATGGAATTGTGAACAGGTGGACTGGGTAAGTCCAGCATTTTTGAAGGAACTTTTACTGCAGGATTGATTGCTGCTATTTTAATCCTAATTTTAATTTTCTAATTTTAATTCTCTGTGGATGTTGGGTTGAGGAGGTGGAATAGTGATTGTTTTTAAAAGTTGTTTTAACTAAAGTTGCCTCCATCCTCATTCAGCACCTTTGAGCTCAGCCTGTTTGAGCTCGACAGCTCCCACACTGTTCTGTGAGGAGGTTTACTGGCCTCCGAAGAGCAATAAGAACTTTATAATTGACTTTTCAGACTTTTTGGCAGAAATTATGCCAAAGTACTACAGAGTTCTTATTGTTGGTGATTTTAATGTGTATTGTCCTGTTTAACCTTTAGCTCAGTCCTTTTCAAACCTCATTGACTCATTTAATCTTGTGCAGTTTGTGACTGGTCCTACTCATGAACATGGACACACTCTTGACCTGGTTTTATTATACGGTTTACCTTTTTTTAACGTAACAATTAGTGATCCTCTGTTTTCTGATCACATACCTGCTTTGATTGGGATTAATCTATCCTACGTTAAAGCTAAACCCGGCCCTGCAGCTCAGTTTTGTCATGTTTTGGACTCTTCCACTCCTGGTCAATTTTGATCAGTTTTTTAATCAGAACTATGCCAGCCCAGAGACCGTGTGCAACAAACCTGAAGCTCTCAGCTCATGGTTTTACTCCACCTGCACATCAGTTCTGGATTTTGTTGCTTGACTAAAAATCAGGCATCCTGGAATCTAACGTGAACCCTGGTTAAATGATGAGACTGGCTGCCAGGGGAGAGTATTATAGAGTTGAGCACAGATGGAAAATGGACAAATTACAGGTGTCCTTTTAAATATTACAGGACTGCTGCCTCATCATCAAAAAACTGTGGAAGATGCCAAAAGAAAACATCTGTCTAATGTGACTGGATCAAACAGTCACAATCCTTAAATAAACTGAATTTAATTTAATTATTTAAAATAAGTGATTTTGTACACCACACATGGACTGTACTGAATCCTTGCCTGTTGCATATGAAATCTTTTTTTTTTTTTTCATTTTGCAGACATGTTCCTGTTTTTAGTTTTCCACATTTGCCTTATAATCTATCTGTTTTGCTACTTTGACATCTTTTTTTAATCTTGTTAAAAAATGTGTATGCCTCTCTAATGATTGTCTATTGTTATCGCTGTTGCCATCATTCTTTGTTGAAACCAGGTCTTTCTTGTAAATGAGCCCTTGAGGCTCAATGGGATTAACTGCCTATATAAAGGTTGAATTACTTTGTATTGAAATAAATGGCATATTTGACAGAACATTTAGAGGTTTTACAGTCTGATTTTAAAAATTTAAACAGTACAGAATCTGCCATTTCAAATGTGTTTACGATATATTTTTAGCAACTGACTGGTGACTGTGTTGTTTTGGTGCATTTAGATTTATCTGCTGCTTTTGACACATTGGACCATAGAATTTTACTTTGTTGCTTGGAGCAGTGGGGTGGGCATCAGCAGTAAAGCTCTAGATTGGTTTATGTCCTACTTAACCAAGCATATTTTCTCTGTCTGCCTTGGTGACCAGATGTCCTCCTCTGCTCCTCTTTTGTGTAGGGTCCCGCAGGGCTCAGTTTTAGGCCTCCTCCTTTTCACGATATACCTGCTCCCTCTTGGTTCTATTTTTAGAACATATGGGATCTCATTGTTGCAGCCAAAGACCACAAGGGGGGAAACATGTCGGGAGGCAAAGGGAGAAGTGGAAAATCAAGAATGTAGGACTGAGGCTGAGGGTGGTAACTCTATATGTGGACACAATGACAGACAAAGGTGGAAAGATAGCTGATATGATTAGGCTATTTAAAGATAGGAATGGTAATGTTCTAACAAGTGAGGAGAACATGACAAGAAGATGGAAGGAGTATTTTGAGGAGCTAATGAATTAAAATAATGAAAGGGTATAAAGAGTAGAGGACAAAGAAGCTGTGGACCAGGAAGTGGAAAAGATTGGTGAGTGGGATGTTTGGAAAGCTTTGACAAGAATGAAGAAGAGGAAGGAAGTAGGCCCTAATAACATACATGTGGAAATGTCTAGGAAAGATGTTTTTTTTACTCAAATAATCAAATGCATATATAAGAGTGACAAAATGTCTTAGGAATGCAGGAGAAGAGTGCTGGTGCTCATTTTTAAGAACAAGGGGGATGTACAGAGTTGTAGCAACTACAGAGGAATTAAGTTGATGAGCAACACAATTAAGGTCTGGGAGAGAGTTGTGGAAGCTAGACTTAGACGAGGCGTGACTGTGAGTAGAAGTATTGTTTCATGCCAAGACACAGATACCAGACACCACAGATGCCATATTTGATTTGAAGATGCTGATGGAGAAGTACAGAAAGGGTGAGAAATAACTTAATTGTGTCTTTGTGGGTTTAGAAAAAGCATATGACAGGGTGCCGATGGAGGAGTTGTGGTATTGCATGAGGAAATCTGGAGTGACAGACAAGTATGTTGGACTGGTACAGGACATGTATGAGGACAGCAGGACAGTGGTGAGATGTTCTGTAGGAGTGACAGATAGCTTCAAGGTG
>JARVGS010000222.1:12827284-12838071 GCA_031762315.1 Hypsolebias antenori | reverse complement strand
TAAGATTTCTTCTTCTTTCTGCTCCTTTCATTTTATCCTATTTGCATTCTTGTATCTGATGAAACTGTTTTGTATTGCTCTTTTAAAATGAATAAATAAACATCAAATCAAATCAAAAAACTAAAACAATATAAAGAAGGGTGGGCCAAAATTTCTCCACAACCATGTGAAAGCCTAAATTAAAGTAATACAATAAACAACTACTTAGTTATTTCTACTAAAGGTGGTTCTAGACTAGAGACTGAATCATGAACTCCATTTAGTTTTTCGTACACGTGGCTTTGTTTGGATTTAATAATCAATGATTGTTTCTTGCTTTTATACACTTGAGGTTAGATATGAATATTTTTAAACCAGGGAAACACTTGATCTTTTAATTTAAGGTGTACCTTATTTTCCCCATGACTGTATAAGCGTGTCTGTGTGCACCTCTCGTGCACGTGTTAAAGCTAAGGAGATGGTGGTTTGAGCTCGCCTTGCAGGAATGATAGCCTCAAGGTTTTAAAAGTATCTGATCTGTGCTGGCTATTTAAAATTAGATAAATGATGCAGGAGCAGGTTGTTCTTTCCCCCAGTGTTTTCCATCTATAATTCCCAAGCCTGTTTTCCGGATGTGTGGTTTTACTTTGGACGTGTCTGCTTGTCTGTGTGGTCGATACCTGCTTCACTGCAGGCCATATGATCTTTGCAGTGGCAGCATGCCATCACACTTTTTTAATTAGCTGGTATATCATCCAACCAACATGCATCACCATTCACCACACATACATACACCATCTTGTCCTTCCCATGAGTTTCCCATCCATAACCTATCTGTGTTGCATCCCTCTGTCTCACGCCCAGTCCCATCGCTGAGTCTTTCAGCATTCTAAGTGTTGACTTTGACAGGAGGAGGCCTCCGTGGTGCCTTGTCCTCAGCAAAAATAAACCCTGTGTTGGGGGGAAGATGGAGTGAATATTTCATATCATGCTTTTTGATATGTGCACATGCGTGATGCAGTCCAGAAGTGTACACCTCAAGGAGCTGCTCCTCCATTTGACCCTGAGTTTTATCCTTGTTCTTCTGTTTGCTTTATTTCACACTTCTCTACTTCTTACTTTGTGTTTTTTTTCAGTCACTTTACTTTTATTTTTGCAGGTGATTTTCACTTCTATCCCCTTTTATCTTCTGTATTATGTCCAATTTTCTTGGCCTCCTTTATGCGTCATCTTATTCTGACACAGCTTAGTTTGATCTGACAGACGAGGAGCATGACTCAGGTTAGCCCCGAGTCATGCTTCTTGATCGGACCTCTCGCTATAAACATCACTGACACTTTCAGCTAGTTAGTTTTAAGTTTGTGTTCCAGGTAAAATAAATTATTCCCATTCCATCATCTTCATGGTTGCTCAGTCTGATTTGACCTGAAGACTCATGGACTTGGATTTTATTTTTCTTCCATTGTACCACAGTTGCACTCTGATCTGATCAAGTCTGAGAGCTTGTAAAGATTTTCTTGTAAGCTGAGCTTTCTGAGGTCATTTTGCAGCGATCATTGAAAACAAGCATACTGCCTGTTCTGAATGAACTTGAAGCGTAGGAAATGATATTTCACACAAATTACGAAAAGAGAGGACCAATCTGCTAAAATTATTCCATGCTAACACTAGAAAAGAGTTAACTTACGCCTGATTGATTTTATTTTAGACATCAAAAGTCAGAGATACTTTTCAAAACGTTGCGTTATCATTATATGTCACTTTAAAAAAAAAAAAAATAGTTTCATAGCTGCTTCTGTTACCCACCAAACAGCAGAGCCAAAGTAGTAATCAGAATCCTGATGGGTGCATTTTCCCATGTTTTTATTGGTAATATAACCTTGTTAGGGCTGATTTGTGTGATGTTTTGAAGAGAGGTCAGATGAAGAGTTCTCCTCTCTGGAGTAAACGTGGACTCTGAGTACAGGCTGAATGAGTCAGATCGAGTCTGTCTCATTGAGTCACAGCAGCTCGACATGATTCACAACTGACCCAGATGTGCTGCTTTATTCCATTTCAGAGTAATGAAGGCTGGGGTGTTTTTGATTAATAGATCTTTCTCTCTATCCTTATACAGACTTATTGACAGAATGACTAACTTTTAAAGAGACGACACGTAAATTTAATAAGCAGATAAACTATCAGAGTTTTTAACAGCAGTCATTACTTAAGCTCAGTAAACTGGAATGCTTATACACGTTTAGTCCCTCTGTGGTGTTCTTATCTGAAACATTTTGTTTGTTTCTGTGCTCTGATGCTTTTTTATTTATTTATTTGATTATTATTTTTGGGCTGGTTGTTTTGTCTCCAGGTACAATGGCTCTCTGCCATGTGGAGATCGTGGACGCAGAAAGAGCCGCTTTGCTCTTTACCGAATGGCCAAGGCCAATGGGGTCAAACCCAGTGCTGTGCACATCCTCAACACACCACAGGACAGCAAGGTACGTGTTTGCGTGTTGTATGTTGAAACAATGTGTAGGAGTTTCCTTCCTTTGATCCTTTCTGGTTTGTGTCAGAGGAAGGAGGAATTGTGCAGAAGGGTGTATGTGCTGTGTTCATTTGGACGAGTGTGCATGCATGCACAGATACTTGATAAAGATAAAAAGATTAATCACCATCAGGTCATTTTCATATGCTGTTATCTAATATTTATAATTAAATGATACTTCTACAGGGGTAGACAAAAGGAAATGTTCTAGGTTGTCCAGGGGATGACCTCTTGACAGAATCTGGTTGTTTTCCAACATGTTTGGTTGTTTGCAACTCTTACAATAAAGAAGGTAAAACAAATTCTCAAGAAAACTTTTTATGCAATAAGTATAGTGTACTATATACTGTACAACATTTACTGTACGTATGTTCTCAGTCAGCCATCTTGTGGCCTGTTTGGGGATTTCCAGCTAATCTGTAGCCGACTCTTTGAGGAGCTGCTTGAGTGGAACTTCCTTGTTCTCTTCATCCTCTTCTTGTCATCAGACTTTGCAAGAGAAGCACTCTCTGCATATTTAAGGCAGAGATAAAAGCAGAAAAAAAAATATTTTGACAGAAAATTTTTCTAAATCTGGAGGCTCAAGCATTCATTTCAAAATACTTTATTAATGCCAAAGGGAAATTAAACGATGTTGTAGCTCGTTATCCTTGTTTCATTAAGAGATGTTATGCTGTAGATGCTGATGGCTGCAGGCAGGAAGAATCTCTTGTAAAGGTCTGCCCCACAGTGGATCTAAGAAACTGGCCACAGATACCGTCCGATCCGTCCACCCGGACTCGGCTGGCCTCTCAATTCCTCCAGGCTGCAGGATTGCCCGAATGCAGAACTCCTCCCAGAGCGATGACCACGCCTCCCTGCAGCCTGCTGAGCTCCTCATCACTGCAGACAGCTGGTGTCGGGGGACAGTCCTGGTCCTTCTGCTGTCACGAGCTGTGTTTCCTGCTAGTTCCAGGATCTCAGTAGTCAGACACTTGACCACAGCCAGCAGGTAGAAGGGAATGCATCTATGGTGCCTCCTTTTCAATTTATTTGAGATTTTGAGTTGTTAATCAGCTGCTCCCACTTGTTAAAAAAAAAAAAAAAAACCTTGATTTTATGGTTACAAAACGTAACAAATGTCCAAAAGTAAAAAAGTTTCAGTAAAAATCCTTCCAGCTGCACAGCATCTGATACCAGAGGAAACAATTATCACAAAAAGTCATGTGATTTATGTCCAGAAAAAGAGGAAATAAGGTTTTCAAAAGCAAAATCTCAGAATGATTGTAAGAGAGCTACTCCAACATGCAGCCACCCTGAGCGGCGCAATTTTTACATTTTAAATTTTTAAAATCATGCATAAACACACACACACACACACACACACACACACGCACACACACACGCACACACACACACACACACCAATATTTACTCTAATAAGCAAAGATTTTCAACCTAATAAATGATGATCGATGGCTCAATCACTGAATAAATATACTTGAACTTTACAGTATATGTTTATTTAAGCTCACTTAGCATTACTGTAACTTTGCAGTAGTGCTAAAAGAAAAGGTCTGTTTCTGAAAGTTTAGAAAATGCACTTTACAGCCAATGTAGACTTATTACGACAGACTGACTGCTGCTTTTGCTGGAATCCCATGAAACAACCCCTCTGTATCCCTCCCACACAAACACAACATGAACAGGTGAGCCCAGCCACCTCTTTATGAGGGAAGCAGGACGGGTGGGGAAGATCCTGGACTGTCCCACCCTAATCGGCACAATTGAAAACACTTCCCCGTCCCCCACTTTTATTTTTACAGATGACAGAAATCCCTTGCAGCGACAGAGATCTTTAATCCATGTTTGTTTCACTTGGTTGTCCACCAGACAACATCGAGGCGAGGTCTGATCGTCTGAGACGAAAATAAGTTGTCTCGGACAAACGGAAACCTGCTTCTGTTTTTTATTTTTATTTTATTTTATTTTTTTAGTTTTTTTAACGGATAAGTCTAAGAAACATAATAAAATTAACTGCACAACTGGTTGCTGCTTTGTTGTTGCAGGCTGTCCACAGCAGAGGGCAGCACAGCATTTCTTTCACTCTGTCCCGTAACCAGACGGTGGTGGTGGAGTACTGCCATGACAACAACACTGACATGTTTCAGGTAACGCACAGAAAGAAATGATATTTATGTTCTTTCAGCTAGCCTCCTTCAGTGATGACAAGACTTCTGAAGGTGATGCATCTATGATCAGGAGCAGGTTTCTCCCAAAATACATTGTTATGTAAGGCCATCAAAGCAATGCTAAAGTAGGTAATGTATTTGAAGTCAGACCTGTCAGTTTGGGATTAAAAATAAATGTTTATGCGTAATAACTGTGTTTATTTTTGTGTCTAAAGCTCTGCTCTTATTATTCTGTTATTAGTTTCTGCAAGGAGCTGAATAAGCCCTGTGGCTCAAAGAAATCAAAGCAGGAACAGTCATGGTTCAAATGTCCTTTTACTCTGAAGGAAAAGCATACGAATACAAAACACTAAAATGGAATTTATTTAGTTTTGATAGTTTGATGATGCATCTCTGTCACCACCAGCGATCAGCTCTGTTTGGTTTCTGTACATCAGTTTTAATGTAACAGTTCTTTTGTCTTTCTGAGTTATGTCATTAGTAAAGGCATCTCCACTTTCCTCCTGCAGATCGGACGCTCCACAGAAGGTCCCATTGACTTTGTGGTGACAGACACCTCTGGAGGGGGAAAGGAATGCGAGGACCCTTCCATCGCTCCCAGCACGATTTCCCGTTTTGCCTGCAGAGTGGTGTGCGAGCGCAACCCACCATACACTGCACGCATTTACGCCGCAGGCTTTGATTCATCCAAAAATATCTTTCTAGGGGTGAGCAGACAGATGATGCACATTTTTGGAATCTAAATTTAAATAATGGAAAATTCTTTGAAAAGATTTGACCGAGCTCTTAAATGACTTTTTTGTGCAGGTACAATGATGGTTTAGTTTTAAAGATGGCTTATTCAATAACTGTTTTAGGAAAAAGCAACCACATGGAAAAATCCTGATGGACATATGGATGGTCTCACTACCAATGGGGTCTTGGTGATGCACCCTGAAGGTTTCCCAGAGGACCCAAAGCAGGGTCTGTGGAGGGAGATCTCTGTGTGTGGAGATGTTTATGCCCTGCGAGAAACGCGCTCCGGTCCCAGCCGGGGTAAACTGGTGAGTGCTGATTTGACTATGATCCAGCTATGGAGGTGTTGTTTTAATTTATTTTTCCTCATAGTAAACATCGATCTGTCTTTATGCCACCAACAGGCAGAAGGTGAGAGCAGCGCACTGCGTGACGGGTCCCTGGTGGATCTTTGCGGTGCCACCCTTTTGTGGCGGACAGGAGAAGGACTCATGCATGCTCCCACTCTACGCCACCTGGAGGCTCTTCGTCAGGAACTGAACGCGTCCCGGCCTCAGTGTCCTGTAGGCCTCAGTACGCTGGCCTTCCCCAGTTTGCCCCGCAGCCACAGGTGGGTCGTAAAAGCAGAAGACTCTTATTTTTACACACAAACGGTGATCTTTGGTCATCGTTGACGTTGATGTGTTGCTACAGCCTTGAAGAGCGTCAGCCCTGGGTTTACCTCGCCTGCGGCCATGTCTACGGACGCCATGACTGGGGCCTGAGATCTGAAGGAGTGGTTGAGCCGCGAGAGGGCGAGGTCTCCACAGCCCTTCGAGAATGCCCGTTGTGCAGACGCGTGGGGACCTACGTGCCCCTGTGGCTGGGCTCTGAGCCCGCTGTGTATGTAGATGCAGGAGCTCCCACTCATGCCTTTGTTCCCTGTGGTCACGTCTGCTCAGAGAGGACAGTCAGGTACTGGGCAGAGACTCCTCTGCCCCATGGGACTCATGCATTCAGACCTGTCTGCCCCTTCTGCTCTGCTGCCCTCGGCAACCCCGGCTGGATACGGCTCATCTTCCAGAGCCCCATCGACTAACCACTACTCCTCAGCAACCACTATCACAATAACAGGAAGCTGCCTGGGCTTCATACGAGTTGCAAACGTTGATGAGTTATAAAAGGTAATTACTTTAGAATGCTTAGCATAACTGTTATCAAAGCATATGTTTTACCTCGCTCTCTGGCGTACAACTGCACTCTCCAACGTTGTGTTCTTGAATGTAGCTCAGTGCTGAAGAATCCACCTCCTTGCTTATCCTTCAGTGCTTCAACATCAGGAGGACCAATGAAAGTAAATACACCAGAATAATTTGTTCTGATATTAAGAGTGTTTCCTTCCTCATGCAAACATATATTTTTTTATTCCTGCCAAACGCAACACAAGTTTATTTTAACGAATACTTATATTTTAAAATAGCTTAAATGATGCTGATTTATTCTTTTCGAACATCATGTTAAATGACACGTCCTGAATTACTGTAAATTCCTTATTCACCAGGTCTGAACAGTTTTTGTCCTTATCAGATGACACTTTTAATACAATAAGTAGCTTTTTTGCACACAGAATGAATGGCCTCGACTGTCATATTGTCAACATTAATTTGCAAATCTTGTTCTAAATAATTTCCACAGTGGCACCTCTTGCACTTATCTGGCTGATATTTTACTACTGCCCACATTTTAAAGCTGTTTCTTACAGTTGTTTTTACATGCTTTCTTTATTTCTTGTTTTTATTTGGTGATGCTAAAAGGGGAATTGTTACAAAGGACAATGAGGGTCTTTTGCCTCTATGGAGAAATTCAAATTCTGTGATCCATGAAGGCCAACTGGTTCAGGGGTTCCCAACCCTGATCCTTGAGGAACACCATCCTGCATGTTTTAGTTGTTTCTCTGCTTCACACCTGATACAGTGCTTTAATTCTTTAAGTTTGACAGAAGCGTGTTTCTTTCATTCATATCAGGTGTGTTGGAGCAGAGGAAAAACTGAAACATGCAGGATGGTGTTCCTCAGGGCCTAGGGTTGGGAACCACTGGGTTAGATGTTGAAAAAGATAAATATTTATCTTGTATAGATTTATTTTCCATATTTTGTTTTCACTATATGTTTAGTGGGAAATCTATGCACACAAACACACAGAGACTCCTCAACTTCACCCTTGTGTTGAAAGGAAAATTGTTTGTGTGGCTTCTCCATTACTAGAGCGAACACAACACACAGTGGGTTTTTCCTTTTTTAATGAAGCAAAATGAGGATAAACAAAGGAGGGGAATGAAACCGGGTAAACTCCACTTCACAACTCTCTAAAGCAATAAAAGCACTTGTATTTATAAGCTAGATGTTGTGCTATATTTAGCCAAGTATTCGGTCAGCTGTCTAGTGAAACGGATGAAAAGGTTTCCAGGTTTAAAGCGCAACCAGAGGTGTGTTCAGTGCCATGACTTTTTTGATTGAAGTGGATGTGATGTAACCAAAGCACTAGAATTTTAAAAAATGAGCAGCCAGTTATGTGACTGTTTGGTAATTCTAGTTGCATTATTGTTCTCAACATGTTTAAAGAACGTTGAACACACTTCTGGTTACTGAATTACACTAAACAGGGTCTGTGTGGATGTGATGGAGTGTCAGTAGGGTTTGACTTGTATAACCTCAAAAAGTAAATTTGTTCTGTTTTAAAGAAAACTATTTTGTTAAAAATAGCTGTGGGTTTATTTTGTGAAGTATTATTGAGTATTTCTTTTAGATGTTTAACAAAAAAAGTCAAACTATTTTTCTAATGGTTGGTTTAGTTAACTATTCCTACTCAGCGTAAGCAAGTTCTGTGTGCCCAGTTGTTGTGTGGGAGGTTAGAAGAGCCTGTGAGTGACGAAACATTACCAACACTGTGTCCACTTACACACCGCTACAGTAAAACACCACCCAGACAATAAATGTAGCCAAAAACTCGGGCTTTGTTCAGCCTTCGCTGGTGCTCATAATGAATGGTCTATATTGTGATACTATTTTTGTAACTGAGTACGATGGTGTAGCTTGGTGAACTAGCTTGAAAAAAAAAAAGTGGTTCTTTCAATAATAGCCTCAAGTATGAAAGACGAGAGGTAATTAACTACTCACACACGTGGAAAATTATGTCTAGTTTGCATGTGCTATACATACAGGATGTACACAACACGTTGCACGGCAGTTTGCAAACTTCTTACTTATTCTGAGACAGTATTTCACAAATCAAGTTGTCTTCCGAGTCCTGGGTTGTTTAATTTACAGTAATTTTCTTTAGGTAAAAAAAGGTGGAGCCTAAAAAATGTCCTTTTACTTGATTATCTGATGGAGCTTTGTGGATGAGATCTTGTACTATGCTGTTTTTTTCCATCAAACAGATTCACTGTAATTTTAGCATTTGCTCATATTTTGCGTTCAAACTCACTCGTAATGAAGGTGAGCATAAAACAGTCACTGGCAAAATTAAAGTGACGCACCCTGATGCAGTGTTGCAGTGATCGATGATCCCATGGGTCATGGATTTGCTGGTGGTTGTTTAGGTGTGGCACCCCCTCATGCATATAGCAACAGAGTTATACAGCTGTTTCCTCTCCTGTTGCAAGAGCCTACAGCTGTTGTAGATCAAGATCAGGTACATCAGCTCTGGATGTTCAAGCTATTCTCACAAATGTTTGATTTAAATAAGATTGGAGGAGCTGGCTGCCACTAGAGAACCTCACCATGTTGCACATGGTCCATAGACACACTAGCCTTGTGTGGATGGTGTTGTCCTGTTGAAGAACTACACTATAGTGCTGTCTCAGCAGCAATAGCACTTGTCAGTGCAGTATGCCATTGATGTGCTGCTGTGCAGTTGGGGTCCCCACATCATGATGTCAGGAGTAACATTGTCTTTCCAACAGTTGACCACTGTGACATCTGTACACCCCACTCGTCTGTCAGTTGCAAGCTACAGCCTCCCAGTTTCATGCAACCCCTATCAAACTCCGTCATGTTCTTGTAATGCCATCGAACGTGTGTACAAGGTGTCCTTTGTGTCTGATGACTTTCACTCGCAGTTTAACCTAGCTGTCAGATGCTTCAGCAACTGCCTGATTACACGATCACTTCACTTGCACTGAAGTTGTTCTTCTAAACATGTAGCTCCTTCAAATTTAACTTTTTACATACCCATTGCTGATCTAACTGTGTTGCAGTGTATACAAAACTTATTGGACCATTCCATCTGGATGTTTAATCTTTTTTTTTTTTTTTGGTTGTTTTTGTGTTTTTGTTTTGTTTTTTTATCAGTGAATATGTTTTTAGAATAGGGTATGTTGTTGTTGAACTCTGAATGCAAGATGTATTCTTCTGTGAAGCAGTGATGTAGTGTTAATAATCTTTACAAGTCACGGTTAGTGCTCTCAGACTCATGGATGGGAAAAGTCATTTAAAGTCAGTGGTATTCCGATGAGAACAGACAGCCACAAAAAATGATCTAACCTGTGATGTATTGTTGCCTGGAGACTTGTGTTCTTGAATAGTTCCTTGGAGGTGTCCTATGATGCAAGTTTGTATTGACTCAGCTGCAGATGTGGAGCTGGAAGAGAGAGTTTTTAATGTTCTGAAGGAGGCTCTTTCTGTTGGAATCAGTAGATTGTTACATAAACATTGAAGTATTAACCAAAGTTAAAGATGCATCACCTTAAAAGTGAAGCAGTGGGGAGTGGAGATGCAGAGGTTAGCGAAAGGGAGCCTGTGATCAGGAGGTCACCGGTTTGAATCCCCTGATCCTTGCATCAAAGTGTGGATGGGAAAGGTGAATCCCTGACACCTGCCTACACCTCCATTTGCCCTACTCTGGGTCCTTGAGCAATCCCCAGGGTGGGATAGTGTTGGATAATTAAATTATCCCATCATCAGCTCATTAAATAAATAATCTACACAGGATGATCATTATCAACCCAGGTTTAATCTTGAAAGTAGCAGCAGTTGAAAAATAAAGCATCAAGATGTTACATTGTGCTTCGTGTCACATGGTCTGCTCACAGTCCGTATAAAGAAGTGTCTTTATATCAGACAGGCGAGGTCAAGACAGCCTCTCAAGACAGCTCTGCTTTCCAGCTTAGGGTCTTGAAGTTTATCAGGTGAACGTCTCCGTGCTTCTGCAGGCTCCACTTTGCAAATACAAAACAACTCTAACATACACACATGGTTATATAACATTTGACATTAGTGAGTGAAAAACATCCGTGACCTTTACATCCCCCATCAGATAGCTCAGTGGTCTGTGGTTCCATCAGAAACGGCATCCGATGTAAAAAAAAAAAAAAAAAAAAAAAGTTGATAAAATCT
>JARVGS010000222.1:12745037-12757755 GCA_031762315.1 Hypsolebias antenori | reverse complement strand
AAATCCATCTCAAAGGAAATTGAACCAGGAACTGAATTACTTCATTTCATTTCCTATTTGGAATGAGCTTCATCAAACCAATAATCCCTGCATGAAAGTTTTGGTTCAGACGGACTTCTGTGCTCCCTCTTCTCCTGACAAACTAAATAAATAACGACCTGCCTGGCTCCTTACAGTAGCCTGGATGGGTCAGCATGAAAGGTGGTGAAAAAAGGAGATTTGTGTGTGTTGGGATGTGGAGACACTGCACTGGATTCTTCTGAGAACAATCCCTGCCACTAGCTTCACTGTTGTGTTCTTTTTTCTCTTACTCGAGTCAGAAATAGAAAGTAATTAGATGCCACGGGTCCCAGCTGAGGTTCAAAGCAGGCTCCTTCTGTGCCAGTCATCAAAGCCATCCTCTGCCTCTGGAGTTTCCTGTTTCCACCATTTTTTAATGAAGCCTTCTCAAGCCCCACAAAATCCAGCATGATAGAGTTAATCAGCTCAGATGACAGGTGACTGCACATGTCCAACAAACAGCAGGAAGGAACAGGCTAAAAGGAGCAAAACACTACCTCAACTCAACTCAGCTTTATTTTGTTGAAAGCATTACTAAAACTAAAAAAAAAAAAAAAAAAGCTAGGTAAAAGCCAAAAGTAGCAAAACAGTGGTTAGAAGTAGAAAAGGCATGCTAAAAGTAGCTAAATAGTAAAAAGAAAAAGCAAATGGTAGTTAAAAATATCAAAAAGCTAGCTATAAAACTAAAAGTATCAAAAAACAAGGTGAAAATATTACTATGGATGCACAATATTATCTGCTTGGTATCTGTATCAGCCGATACTAGCGATAAAGTTAAATATCGAACAGTCCATCAAAATAACTCGCTGATATAAAAGGCTTCTGTTTTAAGTTAATTTTTAATTTAAGAAACTGTCAAGTAGATCTACTAATGCACTACTATTATGTGCTTTTCACTTGTCACTTGTGAACGGGTTGAACTTAGATTTGTGAAAATTTATAAATTTGCACTGTTCAAGTGTTATTGTGTTAGAGAGATTAAATGTTATGAATAAATTTGAAGTTAAACATAATCCAAGTTGAAGTGTTACATCATTTTCAGCTCCTTTTTGGCATCTGCATTTGGTAGCAGGACAAACTGACAAAGATCATGCAGAATAATGTAGAAGTTTAATTCCACAGAGAGACAGCAGAATCTAGGGGGAAATATCAGTGTTGTATCGGTTATCGGCCAAATGAGTTTTAACATATCGGCCAAAAATCCAATATCATGCATCCCTGAGTATTACAAAGAAAAATAGCAACTAAAAGTAGCCAAATGCTGCCTTTAACAGGCTAGTTAGAAAACTACAAGATACAAAAGTCCAGTTAACAGCTAAGGCCAGCTTAAAGCTAAAACAAAAGGCAAAAAAAAAAAAGCTAAAAGCAAAAATGGGGCGATTATGCTGATGTAGATTTTAAGAAAAATAATGTTTTTGACGCAGTTGAACAGATCGAATTTATGAGAAAAAAAAATTGCAAGTAAAGGTAATTGTTTGGAAAAAGAAAATGAAAATTACAAAAATATGAGTCATCACACCTGACTCTCCTGAATGAGGTGATTGTTTTCTTATACGAATGGTTAAAAAACACAGTGTAAGGACGTTATACGCAGATTGGACATTTGTAAATAAATAAATAAAAACGTGAAAACAATAGTGCTAACAAATGGGAAACGTTTTATTTTTAATCATAAATGTATAAAACGTACCTCCAGCTGGTCTCATCGCCTCGGTCCACAGGCTTTCCAGACCGTCGTCGTCTCTGGTCATCATGTTTGGCCCGATTTCAGGTAAAATGGGTTCTGATGCGGAGGAACCTGTGACTCCATCACGTCTCCATGCTGCCAGAGGCGTGGAGGTCCGAGGAGAGACGAACATCGAGGAAGGAATGGGACTGGAAGAGGCCAGTTTTTGAGTCCAAAGAGGGGTGTGGGGATGTGAAGACTCTGAATCAGAAAAAGACAGTTTTGTCCGTTCAGCGTCCACCTGCTCTCTCCCACCTACAGGACCCAAAGTCTCACCGTCGACTGCTTTCTCCTTGTTTGTCTCTGCAGCCTCCTCCTCTGAGGCGCTTTCAATCTGCTTTCCCACCCTCCTGTGGCTCAGTGCCTCTCCACCAGCCTCGCTTGGCCCAAATCTTCCATGAAGACTGTCCCCATTTTCAGTCTCCATCATCGAATCTATCCCCTCGGGTCCTCGATGTGGGCCGGTCCCTCCTCCTGCACCTACATTCAGAACAGAGCCAGTAATGTGTTCCTTATCCAAGAGGACAGACTCTGTGTGGGTAACCACAGCGGTGGTGACCAAGCTGGGACAGTGGCCTTCGCAGGAGCCGTCCTGCACGTGGTTGAAGTTTGGAAGATGGGTGGGAGCTCCATGGAGACGGAGACAGGTCCCAGCCAGGAGGAGGAGGCACTGGAGAATCAAGGACATCGGCATCCCTCTCCGGTCTCAGTGCCTGCTGACATATGGGTAAAAAGTGATCACCTTAACTCTGTGTACCTGCGAAGCTGCTGGTTTGGCATCAAGTAAATACTGTACATGAAAAAACAAACAACAGATACTACAAGCATGAAGAGAAGGAGACACAAAATCTGATCCACCGTCTAGCATGGCATATACCGTATTATTCGGACTATAAGGCACACCGGATTAAAAGGCGCAATATCAATGAACAGGTCTGTTTTCATACATGAGGCGTACCGGATTATAAGGAGTGTTACAGTCAGATAAGTCAAACTTGATTCAACTCACTCGCAATAACCACATAAAATCAGTTTGAGGTCAGTAAGCACAACCAGAATTAATACATAAGGTGCACCTGATTATAAGGCTCACTGTTGATTTTTGAGAAAATTAAAGTATTTAAAGTGCGCCTCATAGTCCAAAAAATATGGTATTAGCGCACATAAAAATAAAGTCACATAAAGTCCTGAGCCTGTTTCTGCTAGAGGTCCCTTCTTGTTTTTAGGGAGTCATTCCTTTCCACTGTCACCCATGCTGACAGCTGAGTTAAACAGCTTTTGGCACACGCTGCTGCCTTTCTGTGCTCTACAACTCGTCACTGACTGGTTGTTGCACTAATCCTCTTGTAACCCTGTAGTCACTTTCTGAGAGTTTTGTTAAAGTGGTTCATGAGATATTTCATTATCACCCTTTAGCTATCAGTGGTGGATGATGTGCAGCTGATAGACTATTCAAGACGGTCATGACAGCTAAATGACACTAACAAACAGCAAAATGGTCTTAACTCAGTCCATTTTGCAAATATTGAGCTAAAATTTGGTGTGGAATTAGCTGTGAGTAATCCTCACGTTACAAGAGATGTTTTTAAATTTTGCCATTATTGGACTTAACTCTGTCTGTTGGCAAAAGATCTCATAAACCATTGGAAAAGTTTCATTGGAACCTGTAGAAAGTGGTCATAGGATGTAATGCTACGACGGATGAACGTTGAACCCTAATATAGTTGTGTCAGCTAACTGAGCTTTACATTATACATTATATAACGTTGTTTACAGGTCATGATCCTGGGTTTACTTTGTTTTGTAGTTTGTACTTTTTCCTTGATTTATTTAGAGATTCCTCATGTTGTTTGATTTTTATTATTATTATTATTTTTTTTTTATTCATCCTTGTTTTCCCTCAGTGAGTTCGCTGAGTCTGCATTTTTCATCAACAAAACGCTGCTGACCCTGTTGGTGTTTTTGGTTCTCTTGACAAACAAAACTGCATGAATCACAGTAATGTGGTCCAGGAAGATCCAGAAGCCCTCCAGGCAGGAAGAAGATCTCTGGCTCCACCTCCAAGGACACGTCTCATCCGCTGCACTGGGGGGTTCACACTTCTCAGGTCTGGATGATACCAACTAAGTGCCAAAATGCACCAAGGATTTTAAAACCAGCGTTGTTCCTGCCTCAGTATCTTAAATACGTCAAACATTATTTCAGCATTTAGTCAGTTATCTAGTTTGAGACCATTTTATTGTGGTGTTTTATCTGGGCTTGTTTCCTAAAGGTGGGTTATTTATTTAAAAGCACTTTGCCACTAGGTCTGTTGTTCCTTTTGGTGAAAGGAATATGAGTCACTTCACTGTAATCAAATCTACAGGTGTAAATAAAGCTGACTGATTGATTGATCCTTCGTTTTGCATCCACCAGATGCTAGTCTGACCAAAAACCACTTCATGATATCCAAAAGATACTCTCACATAAAAGGCAGATGATAATATATATTCCTTTAAAGAATTTAGGTCTTCAATATTAATATTAAACTGACAAAACTGTAAAGATAGGGCTTATTTTTGTACAATCCCCTGAAGTGACTTTTCTTTAGAATCAGTGCCGTATATATAAACTGAGTTGAACTGAACAATCAGTTATATGAAAAAAATAAAAGCATTTAAAACAAAACAAATAAAAAAAAATTATAAAAAAAAAAAAATTAACGCTGAACCCTAAGACGTTGCGATGTTCAGTAAACGTAAACAAAACCAGAATTGACCGATTTGTTAATCTCATATGCTTATTTTGGACACAGTACAACAACCTAAACATGTTTGTCAACAAGATTGCATTGAATGATGGTGAAACGTCTTTTTAAAATAAGTTGGGACATGGTTCAATCAGTGTACCATTAAAGCCTGCCTCGCTGATGGTATGGTGGTGCATTAGAGCCTATTCCACCATCTGCAAAGGCACCATCAGAGTAGAAAAGTCAAAACACACAACAGCGTGGCTTTATATTTTAAGAGTCCATGCTGAACTGGTCTACCTCTAACCAGTTTAAAACATTTGGTGTATCTTTGAAAAACAGGGCAACATTCTCCTCCAGAACCTCCAACAGCTGGCCTCCGCAGATGTTTACAGATGCTTCACACTCCTGCCACAACTTTTTTTGAGTTGTCGCCATACAGTTTTATCTACATCTAACCAATCACCTGGTAGAAATTAAAACTGCTGTGCGGATGAAGGAATATATTTATTTCTTGTAATCTGGAGCCAGAAAGTCATCAAAGGCGGTGAACTCTGTTGTGCAGCTCTTTCTTTTGAACAAAATTGCGTAAAAGGTTTGATTCCTGCTCAGTGTCTGCAGCAGACGTGGCCACATTAAATAGTCTGACCACAGAAGAGAAGATCTGGAAGCTGCGTTGACAACAATTAGATTTAAATATGTTTTGCGCCTGGCTTGGATGCTGCTGGTGCAAGCACCACGAGGAGGGGAGTGATGAACAGAAGGAGGAGGAGAGGATCTGACACAGCAATCCTCAGCACCCCCACACTTCAACTATAAATAGCAGCAGTTCCTCTAGAGCCTCTCCAGACAGAAATGCACCTCAGCAACAGAGAAAGAAGAATCTGTGGATCAGATGATTGCTCTCACATCTTTATGCAATGGAGCCCATCCCCACTGATCTGACAGGTCAGCATCCGTCCATCCTGAGACAAATCCCCACCCCCGGCGGACAGAGCCACCATCAAACTCACTCCAGCCATCAACAAACGCACACTGCGGTACCGCCACACAATCCCACAAAGCTGCAGCCCAGAGTCTGAATAAGAACAGAAGAGTTACCTTCCAGGGCGCATGGCGGATGTTTTTCTATTGGCTGACCGCGCCGAGCTTCTGCTGCAGAGCAACACTCAGACTGCATGAGATGAGGAGGCAGGAGGAGAGGCTTGATGCTCTGCAGCTCAGCATCACTGAGAGGCAGCCAAGTGCTGCCACCAAATGCTTCCTGCAAGAGCTTCACCTGCTAAATCACCCCCACCTCTTTATGTTCTATCCCCCACCTGTGAGAGACACTTGTTCCCGCGCTGCTGCACGGGGGCGGTGGCTCGGCGGTCTTGACTTGTAAGCCTGAGGCGGCAGGTTCGAGCCCAGGTTGCGTCAGGAAGAAAATCCAGAGTAAAAATCATTTTTTGTTTGGAGCAGCTCAAATAAGTCTGAACTGCACCCACTTTTTTTATGTTCTCTTCATATTGACCTATGACCTCATTAGTTTTCTAATTGCTCCTCCAGCTGCTTCTTTTTCATACCTCTTACGTTTAAAAGTCTTTGTTGCCCAGGTCCTAAATTATCCACTGCACGTCTTTTTTACGTCGGTTTTGCCAGTCTACCGTAATTTCCTGACTATAAGCCGCTACTATTTCCACACTTGGAACCCCGCGGCTTATACAATGCTGCGGCTAATTTGTGGATTTCTTTTTGATGGGCTAACGAGCTTCCTGCCACCAAAACAATTAGCCTCATCACACCTGAGCGCTAACACCAAACAGGTCACAGTCGAACAAAGAAACAAGGTGTGGAGGAGAAAACAGGGAAAGGAACTTATGCCCCTCCATGGGGGCACAACAAATTATTTGCAGCCACTCGATATCAGTGTGAGTCGTGTATTAACGTGACACTTGAAGCTCGGTGGGAGGCTTGGATGACTGGTGGCAAGAAATCATTTACCAAAACTGGCAGCATGCGAAGAGCAACTTCTGCTCCAGTCTGCCAGTGGATGCTGACAGAGGAGCAGTTTTTTTTTTTTTTAATCCTCTGCAGGAGGAAGATGAAATAGTGATCAATGACTTCCTGGTAGGTTACTGTATTTAAAAAATATATATATTACCAGCCATGTTACAGGCACTGTTCAGGAAAAAAAAAAAATACTGTATGTATTTGTGTATTTTACTGATACGTATTTAATCAAAAGTAAAAAAAAATAATAATAATAATAATCTTTGTGTAAATGTCTCACATTACAACATGGACACCCACAGCTTACACACAAGCACACCTATATATGTACAGAATAATTATTGTTTAAATTTAGTGGGCATGGTTTATATTTGGGCATGCTCAATAGTCCAGAAATTAGTAATTTTGTTCCCGCGCCAGTGTTGCCAGTTTGGGTTTTCATTCTGATTTTGCTGGGAACTATGGGAAGATTTTTGTTGGATTGTTGCATTTTGCCACATATTGTTAAATTACCTTGGCTTGTACTGGTGTGCGCTCGAGTTCAAACAGTAAATATACTGTAACAATATATTGAGTGGGCAGATTTTTGTGTGATGTGGTGGTTTTTAACAGATTTTTGGGCTGGAAAACTTCAACTCTATCTGGCAACTGTCCCTCATGTGCATACTGTGACGTCTATTTCCGACGGCTACCAAACATCTACTGTAGTTTTGACATCCACCGGCCCAAATGTGGTCAATGTATACGTCTTTTCTACATCAAATTTTAACATATTTTAGTCATTTCAGATGCTGCTTCTATGCTGTGCATGCGAAAAGTATAATGCTTCTTGTTCAAACCTGCGGCTGAGGCAAACGAAGAGCAACAGGAAACTCCTCCACCCACTAGAAACGGACTGAGGTTTACAAATAAATCATCACTTCTCAAATTTTTCCTTTATCCTCTATTGGGTTAACAGAACAAGCACTGGTGGCAAAACAATTGGGGGAAAAAAAAAAAAAAAACACAGCCCACCTTTGGTCCATACCAAAAAAAAAAGTTTTAATGTTAAGAATCTCATTGGAACAGGGAGCTCATCAACTGGTGGCAAATAAAAAATATACACAAACAAACAAAATTACACACGTTGCTTGGGTCTGTACTTAACATCAAATTAAAAAAATTAAACATGCGTTGTCATCTTCCATTTCTCTTTTTGTATTCATAGCTGAACTGGTAACTTACCAACACTGACAGTAACATGAGAAATGTATACAAAATATACAAAAGCTATATAAAATTACAGTCCCCTCACCACAAATAGACAACAACAAAAAAAAGTGTAATTGCCACCCCCATCTCAAAAAAGTTGCTCCTCAGTCCTGAGTGAGCCTGTCCCCTCCACCTCCACTTCTTTGTGGTGCATGTTTTAAATGCTCTGCAGCATGAGTCCTTATAAAATCCTCTGTTGCTGCAGCATCACCATTCGTGGTTCCGTCTGAATTTGCAAAAAAACAAAGGATTAGTAATATGCAAAGGCAATCTGGAAAAATGCACAAGAACGTCTTGCTGGGGCCTCCCCTAGTGCTGGATTAACACAAAACCATCCCTGCAAGTGTTGATAGGTGGCTTTGAATTTTTGTTTTTGCCAATCACTTTCACACTCGTCTCAATACAATGTCCACTTTGTTTGCTTTACTAGCCCACATTTGAGGACATCAGTTAAAAATTTGTTGCAAAATGCACTAGAGATACCAAACTTTTTCATACCAAGTGTTTTGGTCTTATTATCTACTTATTTAAAGATGGGTAGGAGCTAATCATTCCATTGATCAACAGGAAATATGGGCTTACCTTTTATTGCTCCATAAACCTTTGTTTTTTCCAGAGATGTCTTTCCTTGTTTCCCCTTCCCCTTCATTTTGAATTTGGCCATCAATGCAGTGGTGAAGAGCCTGAAGAATGATTACAATTATGAATTCATATGAATATATGGAGGATAATACACGTCCACAGCATGTGGAGTGGAGGGGCTTACAGATGGTTAGTGGGTGGGCGCTGTGCTGTTTGTATAAAGCAGTTGTGAGGGCTGTGCCTTTATGTGTTGATACCTATCGAGAACTTTGTGGACAAAGTCCTTAGTGTCTTTCCCGCCATTTCTGGAAATTTGCACAACCTGTTGGGATAAATCCATGATGCAGTTGACTGACACTCCCATTAGAACCCATCAGTGTTTGGTTGTACTGTGTTATGCTCAGCTTTCCTCCAGACTTGTAAAACCTACCAGGGTAGCAAATGTTTCTGAGTCACAGAGGCACTCCTTCTCTCTCTCTCTCAAAATCCTCCATGGTCTCCATCCTCTCAATGTGCACAGCTGAAGAGGTGGGTTGTACATGTTGTAGACAACTGTGGATGTCAGTCAATAAGTTGATGATTTTTCGATGAAACACAGGAATAAAAGCACATTTCTTGATTACAATGGTTATCTCTCCAGTAGCAAGGCTATGTAGGTGGTTGACAATTTTTCCAAAGTGTCTCACTGTTATCTGATCAAACTTACTATCCTGAGGCAATGGGAATGCCCAGCTTCCATTTTCTGATCTGGAAGTGTGATCGCGGCACCTGGAGGTGTCGTTGTGACGCCTGGACCTGGACTTAGAGAAGTCATTGCAGCGCCTGGACCTGGACGAGTCATTGCGGCACCTGGACCTGGACCTAGAGGCACCTGGACCAGATGCTGGATCCACTGCAGGACCTAGTATCATTTAAATTTATCTTAATTACTTCCACATTTTATCACTGCCATATTACAAGACCATGTCATAACACAAATCCAAGTAAACCATTACTGGTTGACCAACAATAAGGACTGGGAAACAACCAGAAGAAGCTAACTCTTACTGATGTGCCTTTTGCTGTTTCTTTACCTGCAGTGATAGCCATCGTGAATTTCATCACTGGCACAACTGTATGCTGCATGTCGAGATCCTGGAAAAAAAAAAGGGTTATTTTGCAAGGCCTGGTGAAATAAACAAATAATGGTTTAAAGTGAATAATTAATGCAACACTGGTGTAAATAGATCTTGTGACACTGCAGAAGCTTAATGAAACAATGCCACAGTGAATGCATGCCGTAATCAAGCTAAAGGCAGTCTATGAAATATTAGTGTGTGACCTTTTTTGGTGGGGCCAGGTGGTGTAAAAGGTCATTAATTTTGAAACTGGAATAAAAAAATCTACAGAAAACAATTACCTCTGATGCGTTCTTCTTCATCTGAAGTTAATTCTGAGAAAAAAAACAAAAACAAAGGTTCACAAACATTGATGTCAAAATGTTTTAGGCCCAGTTTCTGTCAGCAGATCACATATGCATAAATCACTTGAGAATGACAAACATACCGCTTACAAAACCCTCCGGAGTAGGGCTGGGCGATACATCGATCTTTTTTAAAATATCAATATAATTTAATTCACCATATAAAATGAGACTATATTGATATAAAACGATATAGTCTTATATTCTACGTACAGTTAATAAATCTGCCAGTTTTTTCCTCCCAGTTAACTTAACGCCATCCCTCCCTCTTTCTTTTCCCTCACTTGATTACATTTTCCTGGACAGTGGACCCCAAGTACTTGAAGTCCTGCACCTTTGTGACCTCTGCTCCTTGTAGCATCACTGTTCCACTGGCCTCCCTCTCATTCACACACAAGTACTCTGTCTTACTACGGCTGACTTTCATTTGTCTTCTTTCAAGTGCATACCTCCACCTCTCCAAGTTCACTTCTACCTATTCCTTGTTCTCACCACAGATCACAATGTCATCTGCAAACATCATAGTCCACGGGGATTTTTGCCTGACCTCATCTTTTAGTCAATCCATCACAGAACAAACTAAGAAGGGTCTCGGAGCCAATCCTTGGTGCACTTCCACCTCCACCTTGAAGTTATCTGTCACTCCTACAGCACATCTCACCACTATCCTGCCTTCTTCATACATGTCCTGTACCAGTCTAACATACTTCTCTGCATTCCCGATTTCCTCATGCAGCACCACACCTCCTCCCTCAGCACCCTGTTATGCTTTTTCTAAATCCACAAAGACACAATGAAGTTCTTTCTGACCCTCTCTGTACTTCTCCATCAGCACCCTCAAAGCAAATATGGCAACTGTGGTGCTCTTTCTTGGCATGAAACCATACTGCTGCTCACAGATAGTCACCTCTCGTCCAAGACTAGCTTCCACAAGTCTCTTTTCAAGATCTTCATTGTGTGACATCAACTTAATTCCCCTGTAGTTGCTACAACTCTGTACATGACCCTTGTTTCTAAAAATGGGCACCAGCACACTTCTTCTCCATTCTTCAGCTATTTTCTCACCCTCAAATATGCCATTGAATATTTGAGTCAAAAACCTCACTGCCAGTTGTTGACAGAGACACATCTGAACTGTGTGCTGGGGGGACAGAGTTCAGTGTGAGGGCTGCCTTAACTGTATTGTGCGCCGCTAGCTTAGTGTTATGTCAGTGCTGGGTGGGGGTTCGGTTTAGTAGGCGGGGCTTTCTGTTATGGTAACGGGGTGGGGCGCCCTGCTTGTGTAACGGTAGGGGAAACACAGCTCCTTCTTTTGGAAATGAGTGTTGACTACAGCCATTTCCATTCTCTTGGCAAAATCTATCACCATCTGTCCTTCCTGGGTTTTTTTACCCTTCACTTCCTCATCTCGTCTGTTTCCTTCACCTACGTTTCCATTCAGGTCTGCTCCGATTACCACTCTCTCCTCCCAGGGAATACTCTCTATCACTTCATTTAGATATTTCCAACATGTATCTTTCTCTTCCCTATCACGTCCAAGCTGTGAAACATAAGCACTGACACCATTTAGCATTAGACCTTCTACTTCTACCTTCAGGCACATCACCCTATCTGACACTCTTTTCACCTCTACTACATTATTTGCCAACTCCTCCTTCAGGACCACCCCTACTCCATTTCTCTTTCTATCTACCATGGCAAAACCTTTTTAGATCCTGCTCTAATTCTGTGAGTCTTGCTGCTCTTTGACTTGGTCTCTTGGACACACAAAATATCTACCTTCCTTCTCTACATCATGTCAGCCAGCTCTCTACCTTTGCCTGTCATTGTCCCCACAATTAGAGTTGCAACCCTCAATCCTACATTCTTGACTTTCCTCTTCTCTCTCTGTCTGCTGACACCTTTCCCTCCTCATGGTCTTTGAGTAACTGTAGTACAAATTCCACTGGCACCCTATTTGTCAACAACGCCAGTGGCAGTCATTGTTAATCCGGACCTTGACTGATCCAGTATGGTTTCGCTTTGATGAACTCGCATTATAGTTTTGGCAGAAGTGTTTTTCATCAGATGCCCCTCCTGACACAACCCTCACCATTTACAGGGCTTGAGACAGTACAAGAGATACATTAGCTTGTGCTCCCTGGTGGCTGGTTTATCTGTATGAATTTTTTTTTTTTTTGACAAATGCAAAGAGTACTTCTTAATTCTTCAGCATCTTATAAGTGTTTCATTTGTTGGGTTTGTTTAGTCATCAATACTGCTGCAGGAGTCCTGCATTTATGCAGAATCCACTCTGAGGCATAGTCTCACACACTGGTCTGCATCAAACACCTTTTTAGTCAATTAGGAGCTCTCCCAGGGTGTCACTCTTCCATTTCTTGTCATATTTTTAATGATCTGCTAACATATATTAATGTTTTCCATTAAAACAGAGATTGATTATGGAATGAGACACTATAAATCTTAGCTGATGTATTTATCTGTGGGCTTGCACAACCTTATTTTTCATGCCGTGAGTGGGTATGCGGTTTGCTTGAATGCGCCTTGTTATCATTAGCTTAATTGACATGTGGGGCCCATATTCTGTGTCAAAAACAACATCCAGTATTGAAAGCAAAACTAGCTTATTAATCAGTTACCCAAATATGTTTATCTGTTGTTTATTATTATTTTCTTCTTTATTTTATTTACAGTATTCCATTTCATCAGAACAATAACTAAAGTACAATTGAAAGAAAATAATTTCTTCTTCTTTCGACTGTTCCCTCTTCAGGGGTTGCCACAGCGAGTCATCCTCCTCCACCTCACTCTGTCCTCTGCATACTCTGTCCTCACTCCATCTACCTCCATGTCCTCTCTAACTGCATCCATATATCTCCTCTTTGGCCTCCCTCTTTGTCTTTTTCCTGGCAGCTGC
>JARVGS010000222.1:12698032-12710334 GCA_031762315.1 Hypsolebias antenori | reverse complement strand
ATTTCTTCGTGAAGCACAATCAGAAGGCCCAAGCTGCAGTTCTAACACGAGACGAATAAACACGGCTGTGTGTTGAGCTGACTGCAGCAACTGTCATACAACAACAGAGTCTTCAGTCAGAGGCTTCTTCTGATGGAAGAGATCCCTCCTGCCCATCCACCAGCATCTATAACAACTCTTTAATGACACCAGGATGATGAGTTACAAAAAAAAATAAAGAAAAGCTCTGCAGAGAGTGGTGAAGCTGCACAGAAGTCTGTTGATTGAGTCAGTCTCCCCACCATCACAGACATTTACACCTCCAGATGAAGGAAGAAGGCCACCTGCATCATGAAGGACCACACTCACCCAGCACACACACTTTTTGCCCCGTTCCCCTCAAGGAAAATCTATTGCTGTATTGTTGCTGTTATCATCATCCCTAGTTTGTAGCCAGGTCTGTCTTGTAAATGAGTCCTCGAGGCTCAGTGAGATTAACCTGCGTAAATAAAGGTTGAATGAAAGTGTAGAACCATAGACTGAGGAACAGCTTCTACCCTGAGGCTGTTAGACTCATGAATATCTAATCAGGAAAAATTACTGTGAAAAATCACTGTAATGCCACTTGATGACTGATATGTGCCGCTGATGCTGCTGATTTATTTCATGCTGCTGTGTTCATTCGTCCTCATCTGCCCATACAGACTCATGTTCGTGCTGCTGTTGTTCGGCGTATTGTTCTAATACTATTTTCAGTTTAGCCTATTTCTTAGATCATATCATAAATCCTATTACTGCTTTTCTTTTACAGTTTATATGTTTGTTGGCTATAACTGGGACCCTGTGTACACAATTTTGTTCCACCACAAGTACCACATGATGCGAATGATGATGTACAACCTTGACCTTGAATTTCCATTTGGGATGAATAAAGTGTTTTTGAATTGGATTTGAATTTGGATGGCTGGAAACACAGACGTTTAACGGCCTCTTGAGCTGTTGCTCTGTTCATCGGTGTCAGAATCATTTCGGTGGAGATTTGCTCAACCTGTTGTGTGACTGCCACTTCATATTGTTGTTTAACTGTTTGTTTTTTTCTATTTAATTAATATTTTAGGTACTTTTTCCCTAAGCAATCTATCTACTCTGCATAATTTGTGCTATTTCAGCCATTCATGTGAAAATGTTCAGCTCATCCAGGAGATGAGTGCTGGGACTTTATTTTTTTATTTTTTGTAACTTTTATTATTTCCAAATTATTTATTTATTTATGTATTTTTACAAAAAATCTTTCCCAAAGAAAATCACTGAGATCTCTAATTTCTTCAAAAGCATTTTTTGCCACTTCTAGGTTTTGGTCACACTTCACTTTCAGCAGCTTTACTACTTTTAGCCAATGTTCTGCTTCTTTAGACTTTAACAACTCGGTTTTATTAACTCTTGACATTTCCAAAAACTGCCATGTCTCTAGATGATATTGTTACTTTTGGCTCTCAAAAATAAAAAGACATACAAAAAGTAAATTTGTATTTGGAATATGAAGTTTTGGGAAGTCAATGTAATTATTGCATTTGTTTATGTTGTGTGATGTTCATCACGTAATAATAAAGCCAAAGATAATCTCTTCAAATTCTGAATCTGAGAAACTCTGTAGCACCAAACTACCAGTAAATATGTCCTTTTTCTGCTCAGAGATGCTTCAAAAGCTAAAACTTCTGATTACCAGACTGATTTCATTTAGTCAGTGTTGGAACACATTTAAAGCGTAGAGAACAAATTGTGATTCTATGACTGACGAACAACAAATCCTCTGTACGAGAAGTTGGCTGGAAGTGAACTAAATTCAGAAATTCAAACAATATGCAGACATGATCCAAGTTCAATTCATTTGCTTTCTACTTTTTCTTGTCTTCCAGGTGTCTGCTCCAGCAAAGAAGACAAATCTTCACGAATTTCTGACAAACAAATACTTTTGGAGGAATTTTCTACCTTTATCTTTAGCATACCCTTTTAAAAATAATGTGATTTTTAATCAGTTGTATGTGTCGGGCTGTTCTTTATGTAACGTGAGGACAATGCATCTTGGGTGCAGAACAGAATGAAGAGTTATTGTTTATTTAATGAAACAGAGATTTATGACAAAATCAATGTGACGTGTGTAAATTGATTGCAAACTTCTTATGCACGACTCCTGACAAGTTTACGAAATAAAATTATATTCTATGAAAAAGGATGGTCAGACTTTGGGAGTTATTCATCGAACATGCAGAGCACCAGAGTCATTGCTGTGTTAATGTAAAGTGCTTGTACAATCATATAAGATGATAAACATGTGGTTAGATTTAAAAGCAATGGGTTATCATCTAAAACTAATTTAAAAAGAAGATAAAGTTGGCTACATAAGTGATGCAACGACTTTATCCCAAGTTATTATCAGCCATAATCATCAATACATTTTTGTATTGAACTTTTTTTTTATTTTATTTTTAAATCAGCCATAATCAAGTTATAGTTTAAGATCAGGTATCCTTTTAGCAGCTGTGTTAAACGTTTTCCTTGTGCTCTTCCAGTGACATATTGTGCACAATTCCAAGAATTAAGTATAAACGTTTAAACAGCGCACACATGCATGTGAGGGTTTGCTTTGTTTACTACATGAAACTTGCTGCAGAGAGGCCTGGCTTTGTTTAGGTTAGCTTCAGGTCAAACATTTATAACACGCCCAGACAGTCTCACGTCACTCCAGCCCTCAAAGCCTGCACCGTGCGGCTCCATCCTAACTGCAAGTCACACACGTAGTCCTTTCACTTGCCACACTTTTAGCTGTGGTCACGTTTTTCAGCTGCTGGCAAAGCTGGCCAATCAGCGGCCTGGAAGGCAGTCACATGACAGGGGGCGTCAACCAAAAAAAATGCATGAGCACAAATATTTAAATGAGACCACGCCCTCAATTGCCAAATATGGACCGGTGGCTGTAACGTATATTCTTTCCTGTCCAGTTTTTGCGTTATGAAGCCGAGGCGGCGGGTTCAAGCTAACAAAAACAACTCGCGTTTGAAAACCTATTGTCCGTTTTGAAGCTCACCAATCATTTAAACCGTATTTGCTAACGACCGTCGCCACCGTGCTCCGCATGTGACGGAGCGGACCGGGGGAGGAGCCGCGGTCTGTCTCGTGTTCGGTACCGTGGATAGAGTCGCAGGCAGCGACGTAGCAGGGCGGCAGCAGCAGCGACCGATACCTAGAAGAAAAAAAAGTAGCTGAGAAACATCCGTGTCCTCGACCTAAATGCAGACTTTCGAGCGTCGGCTTGTAGAACTACCTCGTTGGAGTCACACCGTGAAAAAAGTAGGAAATATATTTTTATATGTTTGTTGTTTTGTGTTGTTTTAGTTTGTTTTATTGTATATTTTGACTTGTTGGGAGTTTACGCTCATTAGCATGTGTAGCTTCCATTAGCGTTCAAAGCTAACTGGCTCCGTTAGCAACATTTATACCATTGTCCTTCTCTTAATACTAAAATATTTGCTTTTATTTAAGTAATAACATTGTCATATTAGCAAATTTTATGCACGTTTATGTCAGCGTTTGTAGTACAGGAAAATATAGACACTGAGTAGCGAACTTTATATCTGTAATGGATTTTCTATGATTGTGATGGTTTTTACACCAAGATTATAAATCTAGGCCTCGTATATTTATGAACTGTTGCAACCTAACCAGGAAGAAATATTTTCTTAGTTATCTTGCTTGATTCAATGCCAAGTATTAAGACTTGTTCTTTTTATGTGTTAATGATTGTTTACTATAATGTAATAGCGTTACAGTGTGTCATTAATTTGCAACGAGTCTGCTCAGCATTGTTTCATTCTCATGTGCACCCTGTGATATTCTGAAACAGTTTCGTGTGCGCTTGTGGATCCAAGGACGTTGCGAGTAACGCAGGAAAAATGGAGATGAGCACCAAGAGGAAGGCAGAGAGTCACCTGAGGGGACCGAACCAACCACGCATTACCAAGTGTGGAGGCTCCCAGGCTGATTCAGAGCGAGACTCTGGATTCTCTGGTTCGGACAAACTCCTGACATCATTTAATATGACTTGAATATCAGGTGTCGCTCAGATGAGTTCTCACTAACAGTTCTGCCTGCCTTATAGATGCCAGCTCGGAGCACATGAGCATAATGGAGACGACGGACTCGGAGGATTCACCCCGGTCCGCTGTACAGCAGGGGTCAGGCCCACGCCCCTCTCGGGTGGCCGTGGTGGGAGGCTCCTACTCGGGTCTCTCTCCTATGATCATAATGAACAACGTCTTGCTCAAGCAGGTAACACACCAAGTACTTTGCTTTGTAAGAAATTACATCTCTGCCTCCTCTCAAAAGGGAAACTGAAAATGTTTTTCATATTCAGTGCTTTGCTTTAAAGCTGGTTTTCTCTATTCACTCACATTTTAAGTAACTTTTGACCTGCAGTAGTTTGTGTGGCAAAGTTCGAGCGCTTTGTTTGCAAACAACATCAGAAAATATCAGTATTCTGCAAGCGAACAGATTTTTTGAAGTGACGACTCGAGTTGGGAGCTGAAATAAAATGCTGCAAATCGTTAACCTAGCCCTGCCCCTGAGCTGGTTCTTAAAAAGCTGGCTCTTCGAGAACCAGCCCTTTAAAGAGTTTTTTAAAGAGCAGAATGAGCCGGTTCAGAGCTGGCTCTTTGACAATATTACTCCATGAAGAGCAGTTTAAGAGCCAAAAGAGCTCTTGTTATGCTGAGCTAAATGAGGCAATTTTCAGAAAAAGGCCGGAAGTCATATCACCATCGCAAGCCCTTTTCCCAACTAACATTTCTGGACACTTCTCTTCTGAACACAGAATTAATGGTGTAAAAAATATTTGTAACTTGAAACCATTTGATGTTAACATGAGTTTTGTCAATTGAACACTAGCAGCTATCTTACCCCACTATCTTTTACATAATTTATTAACTCGAGAAGTTCCCATATTAATTTGTGGTAAAATATTCAACATTTTTTTGTAATAACCAAATGCCCCTGCCTTCTTATGCTGTTGTGAACTGAAGCCTGCAGGTCCCAGTTTATGGGAGCAGCTGTGTTATAATTTTAAAACCAGTGTCTGTGCAGTCAAGATGTGGGGCTTTAAGTGCTGCCTACTTCCCTCCACCCAGTCGTATACTCATGATCTTTCTTTTAATTATGGCATAAACTATTTACAAGTAGACACTTAAGAAAAATGAATGCTTGAAAATACAGAAGAAATGTAAGAACTATGCGAAACAAAAGTCTACACCTGGAAAAAAAACAAAAGTTTTTTTTTTTATAAGGGCAAAGTTCTGTTTGTTTACATGAAGGGGTGGGACTTGACCTGAGACCCCTTTCAGCTCAACGTCTTGCATGGGGTTGTAACAAGTGCAATAACCGCAGTCGTCTCCAATAAATGTAGGCAATGAAAGTTTAAAATGCTGCACTGATGAGGTCAAATGTGTCTTTCAGTAAAAGATAGACACATCTGTGTGTGAGGTGTTAGACCTTAACGGATGTGGACACCAGACAGCCCTGTTTAGAAACAAAGATTCATTGTAAGATCAGGCTCATCGTCCTACAGAGATTATTTTAGGGGTTTTAGAGAAATGCATTGAAAGGACATTTTTGTGGGGCTTTAAGAAATAATGGAGAGGATATTACACAAGAGAAAACATTATCTTGTGCAATTCTGTTTTAACAGAAAAATGTAGCAGATGTTTCACATTTTGGTTGAAATTATGTTAAAACAATAAGAAGACATTGGTTTTCAAAGGTCAACATTCTTGATCTCTAAGAAGCGATTAAAAAACTAAATGACACTGATTGTCATTTTTGATTTTGCTTTCTTCACAGCCTGCAGATAACCCTCCTGCTCTGAAGCCCTGGGGGTTCAGTCCCACAGTGGAGGTGGTGCAGCCCGTGGTCCCGCAGCCTCAGGTGGTCTTTCTCCAGCCTGTGGTTTCCCGCCAAGCTTCCTCTGCCTCCAAAGAGGCCTGCTCTAAGCACAGACGCTCCAAAAAGTATCTTCCAATCCTGAAGTCCTACCCTAAGATTGCCCCGCATCCTGGGGACAGCTCCATTTCTTCAGGAAGAGGAACTGCTTCCTCCTCGTCTTCTTCAGAGTCGGAGCGATGTAGCGCTTCGACCTCCAACCAATGGGAACACTGTAACAGAGAGAAGACTCAGAAACTCAGTGGTAGCAGTAGTAACTCTGGATCTGCCTCTCCTGGGCTTCCTGGTACTCGCAGTGTTGTGTCTCCTCTTCTCCAGAGCAGACTTTCTCTCCCAGCAGCAGAAACCAGTAGCAGCAGCAGCAGTCCTGTCAGGGAGAGGCCTTCATCCAACACCAACCTGGCAGAGTTTGCAACTTCCTTGTTTTTCACCGGCTCCAAAAACCCGGCACTCCCTGTTCCCCAGGCAGGCACGCCGGATCTCCTCTCGCCGCAGGAATGTAACGACGACGGCGACTCTGACTCGAAGAGGAAGCGCTTCTGCAACACGTACAACATCTTGAGCAAATCCGGTCTGCTGGACATCACGCTCCGCACCAAGGAGCTCCTCAGGCAGAACCAAAGCACCCAGAACGACCTGGACCGACTCAGAAAACACACAGACCTTTTCCTGCAGGCCCTGCAGACTGGAGACACCAGCCTCTGTGTGAAACTGCAGGCCAGCCTTCAGGAGGAGGACAAGGAGGGGGAGAGAGCTCCGACGAGCAGCATCAAAGCTGGTCAGACAAGTGGGACGCCGTAATCCTTCAGACTCAAATCGAGAGGAAGACCACAATCGGGGTCGGTGCTTGTAAGGACAGATGGGCCAAAAGTAAAGCGCTCCCATAACAGACCCCTCCCCCAAACTGACTGACAGGTCTCTGTGACCTACATTTATCTGCGGGTTGCCTTAGGGTCCTGACACACCACGCCAACCTAAAAAAAGATCAGAAACTTTGTTATTTCTAATTATTTCAGTGTAACAACTTAAAAATGTTTGTGGATTCCAGTTCACCAGAACTATTTTGGTCAGAGGTTTTTGTAAAACAAAAGACGATCAAAGGAGAAGTAAATGCTCAGATTATAGACTGGAACGTCAGAGGTTTACATTTAAAACCTTTAGCTGGACATCGTTTGTGCTAAAGCTCATTTAAAGAGTGGTGCATTTACTGTCAGCTGGGCTGGTTGGGGTCAGATAAGGCCAGAAACCAGACTCCATCTTTCCTGCTGGAACTGGTCTTGAGTTGCTCACAGCTCGATGCCAGTTGCAACCTAAAATAAAGCCCTCAAAGATTTTTATCAAGAAAAACAACTGGTTTGTTTTGCCCTTTTAAACACATTATATTGGATTAATATTTTAAAGTGTGTTTTTATCTGAGACTTGTTTAATAGAAGAAAAGCACAAAAAAAAGGTTTGCGGCTAAATAAAATATTTAATTTAAGTTGTGGCAGCAGATGGTTTAAACACTTTGGTTTTAACAGCGAGTTTATTTCTACAGAATATCTGGATTATCAGCAGAAACATACAATAGACTGCATTCAGTCTGATGATGGAGTAAAAGTAAATATGAGAAGCTCAGCTGTTTTGTAACTCGTTGACTGTTTTCTTGCCCATCAGAAACAAACGTGCACCTGAAGTGTCTTCTCAGAAAACATCTTGCAGCTTGACTTGGTGTCAGGTTCAGTTTCCATCCGGCTAATGACGGGTCCTGGCAGGAAGTAAAGCCTTTAAACATTGTTTAGATGGCTCTTAGATAAAAAAAACAAACACTAAAAGGTTCTTCCCATAATGAAAGCTTATTATTGGTTGTTTTTCAGTGCACACGAGCGCAACGTAACGAGCACTGTTCAACTTCAAGAGCAGATTTTGTTCCTGAAATAATAAATGTTTTTTTTCTCCAGTAAAGCGACTTTTAGGTCAGTCAGCTCTGGACCGCTACATCGTTTAAACTCAGTGAATATTGAATTTATGTTTTATCTTTTAATCGTCAACATATTTGTTCATAAACGACAGCCTTAAATCTAAACAGTGTATCAAAAGAATGCTCTAAAATAATTTCACTGTAGCTTTGGAGCAGTTTTGTGGCAGCTCTGATTCTGTAGCTGACATTTATTTATTTTTTTTTTTACGTTATTACTACTATCGTAAACCTGCAACCTGAATGCAGCAGCGAAACTTTAATGTTTTCATTTCACAGATTTGGCTACGGTAGCGCAGTGGTCGGTGCCGCAGTCTCGTAATCCTGAGGCTGCAGGTTCAAGCCCAGGGAGGGCATCCTTCCTGTGTAAAACAGTTGCCAAGTCTTTAGTGTTTTCTGGCTGTGGGGACCAGTGCAAAATGGAGCAGCTGGAAGAAAGTAGCAGTAATCAACATGTTCACATCGTTTGCTACAAACTCACTGATTTGATTTTGCCTTTAAAAGTAAGTCATAAAGAGCAGCAGCTTTACTGTCGTCTTGTACAAATAGTGTTCTACACTTGAGTAAAAACACAACCTGTTGGTTTCTGTGTTGAAATCTGGGAGTTTTAAAGACAAACTTGTTTCCCTAAAATGAAATTTTTGCAGAGCTTTGAGTAACTTCATGTATTTTTCTTTAACAACAAGTTACTGTGTATTTTCTACCAAGATGAGTGTAATTGTGTATAGTTACTGCTGTGAAGATGTCTGTTGCTGTTCTCTGTGATTTCTTGTGAGTTGAGAGCAGCGCTGGAGAGGTTTGAGCTTGTCGTCATCACCACAGTGCATCATTTCCCTCTGTCTGTAAAACAGCAGTCCATTCATGTGTACAAGCGTTTGACGTGTTTAGTTTTCATCTTCCAATCAGGCGCTGCTTTTTGTTTTACGACTGCTCGCAGTCCTGAATCGTCAATCTGCTGAACTGCTAAATGAGCGGACAAGTTACGAGCTGATGTTTCTTCCTGCTCTGCATCATTCCTCTTTCTTACTCTGGGATTTGAATTGGACTTCATTCCTCCTAATTTGTCTTTTCTTTTCCCATCCCTCCGTCGAGCTGCTCGAGTCTTCTCGTTTAGGCTGACGAGCAGACGGGTCTCTTGTGTTCAGTTATTAACTCTGACAAGACGTCAAAGCTGTTAAGATATAATAGAGTTTGTGACAGCAGCAAGTGAGAAGTGAATGCTTTTTACAGTTTTAACATTCAGAAATGTGTGTTAATAAAACCTTTAACAAAAAAAAAATTTACTTTTATTCGAGATTTAACGTTATGTCACTTTGTTTACATCAAAGTTCTCATTCTACTGAAAGCTCATGTTTTTTTACACATCAAACCATGATGGAGACCTTATGAGACAGAAAGTTGTTAAAATACCACGTTCTAAATAAAGTTGTGACACTCGAAACAACAAAGGCTCCATGTTGCTTTAAAGACTTTTAACAACCAAAAAACATCTTCCCCCCAGAAATAGAAGTGATATTTTCACCCAACAAACTCATTTGTTTCCCAATTCCTCCTCATTTGGAAGCAGAGGCGTGAACAAATGTCAAAGAGTTTAGTTTAAAATAGCACAATGACACATTTTTGTTGGTTATTAACTGACCTGTTCTGACAACACGCTGTGTTGTGAGGAGTTATTGCTTACATTATGACATTTGTGTTAAAGAACTGTATCAGGCTTTTCTCAGTGTCTTTGAGAGTAAAGACTTATTTACAGACGTTTGCTATGTTTTAACCTAGTTGTGGACTCCTCGTTTGTTTATCAGCTTCAAGTTGTCGGTGGTTTTAGGTGTTTTTTATTTTGAACATGCTGAAAAGTTTCAGAGGAAGTGACCTTTCAAAATCTTTCAGTAATGCACCAGTTATGATGTAAATATTTGGTATAATTCACAAAAGGTGACAGCCTGGATGGGTAGCGCAGTCATACTGAGCAGAGTGAACAGGAGGGGGCTCAACACACAGCCCTGGGGGAGCCAGGTCTGAGGGTTATGGTGGAGGAAAAGTTAAGGATCCTCAGTCTGCGAATGTACAGTAATCTTGTTGGTATCATTCACTGATCGTTGGAGATCCTCGTGGGAGTCAACACTCTGGGACATTTACCCAACCAGGACTTTTATGTGTCAACGTTTCAGACCTCAAAGGTTTAAATTTAAATGTGGTGATTCTGATCAAAAGTCAACCAAGATTGCAAAAAGGATTGAAAAAAAAAAGGCTTATTTTTTTATACATTTTTTTGTTTAAAAAGTCATTTCCTGGGAATTATATTGCTGTATTTGTTGAGTTTTTTTGTTTTGTGCTGAACTGACTAAAAATCACTATTCCCCCACTCAAACCAATGTTACAGGTTTAGTTTTTAACACATTAAAGCAATAAATTCAGTAAGTTAGCAAGAAAATTTGCTCTTGACATTTTTTAAGCACCGCGAATGTTGTAAATTCAACTTATAACTTAGAAATCAAAGATGTATTATGCATGTTTTCATCTGTAATACATCTACAATTTATTTATTTATTTTTGGGGGGTCGTTGAAGGCATTGTTAAATTTTGCATCCCAGAGTGCCCTCTCAAACTCACAAATGAATAATAAAGATTCCGTGCATTCCGTAAAACCAGATCATTAGCTGTGCTGTAATTTCATTAGTTTTTATTCTTAAAAAAAAATGCCTTCAAGAAAAGGTGAGTTTTCGACTGGATTTGTTTTCTGGTTGCAGGTGTGTTAACACTTTTGGCCGCTGGGTGGCAGCAGAGAAACGTGATTAATTTAGGCGGAAGTGCCCTAACATTGTTCCATCGCAGCTCCCGTAGCTCAAAGCTGTTCTGTTAAGTCCAGTTAAGTTATTCTCTCGTAGTGTCGCAGTCACTCGATTGTTGCAATGTCAACTAATATATGCCTCTAGAAATTTAAAGGACTTATAAATGTGAAAACTGTGTAAGTGGCTAATTTTACTACGCGTTTTACTGTTTAAAGTGATACTATTTTTCTCATGCTAACCGTGCTAGCTAAGCTAAGGTAACCTGTCTACTCGGAGCAACATGGTGAAGTTAGGACCTCAGCCTCGCCTCTGTTTTTGTTTGTTTATTACTGACTGCAGCGTTGGTGTGATGGGTTCGACTCGGAGATGACCTGCAGCTTCTGACCCGAACAAAAATTCCTGTTTAGTCGGTCCAACCCGAGGTTTGTATTCTTGTTCAGTCTGATGCGCACCTGCTGCTGTTGGTTTCTTCTTCTTGTGTTTGTGACGAGCTGGCATCTCCACAGGCTGACTCATGCTTTCTGATGAGCTTGACTCCAAACCAGAGGTAAGTGTTGTCTCTAATTAAGATTGTTTGTTGAATCAATAGACTGGTTTGGTATTCATCCTGGTGTGTGCTCCTCCTCCTGTCAGCTGCTGGTGCAGTTTGTCCAGAACGCGTCCATCCCGTTGGTCCAGAGTTTGGAGGACTCGGAGTCCAAACACTCCTGCCTGCCTCTGCTGGCTCCAGCTGAGAGCTCCCTGTGCACTCCTCTGGAGCTCACAGGTTGGCACACACTCACTGCTGCTTAGAAATGCTGCTCCTCCTTTGTGGCACGCTATGAGATTACTAATCCAGAATTTTAATCACAATTTAAACACACGTTGTTCGCAAATTAGCATGAAATGGTATAAGGTGAGTGAAAGTGACCTGTCCAAAATCTCTGTGTTTGGTCTGCATCACATAATTCAGAGGCTCTGTCACACGGTTGCATAACATACAAAATTATTAGAGCAATTCTGCTGTTTTAAATTCTGTACAGAATAATGCACATGGCACATGTTTTAATTCAAATACAGTGAATTATGTTGGTTTTTGTTAATCTGAGAAAAATATAACAGTCAACTAGAAACCTGAGGAGTGGACGGTGCAGAGGCAGGGCTCCCTGGTTTGAAGAGTTGCAGATGTTTGTTTGTTTGTTTGTTGTTGCAAAGACAAAGTTTGCTGAATTATTTCCAACAGGAAACTTTATCCTTATTTACTTGTGTGTTTTTAATGAAAACTGGTGCGGGCAAAGATTAAAATTTTTTAATCATGATTAATCTAAAATAATTTTGTGATTAATCATGATTAAGCTAAAATATTTTGTGATTAATCACAAAATATTTTAGATTAATCATGATTTAAAAAATTTAATATTTGCCCGCACCAGTTTTTATTAATCATGATTAATCACAAAATATTTTAGAGTAATCATGATTAATCACAAAATATTTTAGATTAATCATGATTAATCACAAAATATTTTAGATTAATCATGATTAATCACAAAATATTTTAGATTAATCATGATTAATCACAAAATATTTTAGATTAATCATGATTAATC
>JARVGS010000222.1:12656036-12668665 GCA_031762315.1 Hypsolebias antenori | reverse complement strand
AGTTTTAGAAATTCTAAAAAGTGAACTTAAAGTATACATTAACTCAAATGTGGACTAGAACTAGTGCAATGGCAGTACTGTATACAAAATAGTATACTTTAAGTATACTTCAACAAACTTGATTATGACCTAGAAGTATAAAACTAGTGCAATGGCAGTATACAAAATAGTATACTTCAAGTATACTTCAACAAACTAGGTTATGACCTAGAAGTATATAACTAGTGCAATGGCAGTATACAAAATAGTATACTTTAAGTATACTTCAATAAACTAGATTATGACCTACAAGTATATAACTAGTGCAATGGCAGTATATAAAAAGTATACTTGTTGTATACTTAAAGTATACTCAAGAAAACTAAATTATAAACTAGAAGTATATAGGAAAGTATACTAAAAGTATACTTTTTATAAACTAGAAGTGTCCCAATTTAGTCTGAAAAAGTATTAAATAAGTATACTTGTAGTATACTACAAGTACATAGTGCGGAGTATACTTGATATACTTATACTTATACTCAAGTATACTTAAAAAAATGAACTTTAAGTATACTTCTTTTTGCTAAGGGTTTTCAAATTAATGTATGTTGAATTTAAATTGCCATTTTCCAATTTGTCCAAACAGACTTTACTTCACTTAATATAACATAGATAACTTGTTCAATAATTATTCTTAATAATAATCTCTGTTAATGGCGTATATGTATTTAATGGGTAGTTCAAGACATGACGTCAACGCTTATCATCGGTATCTACAACACGATAAACCGGATTTAGTAAATTAATCGTAAATTACCAGGTCTCTCTTGTAAATGAGTCCTCGAGGCTCAATGAGATTAACCTGCCTAAATAAAGGTTGAATGAATCGGCACGAGCTGCGCTAATGTTGATTAGCCTGAATGCTACATCGCGTGAAGTTTGACAAGCTAACACGGGGAGGCTATTAATAGTCGGAAAAAACTTATTCCATTTACGTCTAAAGAACCCTGAACAGAACCCGGGGTTAAACCAGGGGAGTGACAGGTGAAAATTAAAACACGGAGCGGCTCACCATGATGAGGTCCGTGTCTTGTTCCGAACAGTCATTGTTCTGGCGTGTAGGGCAGGCCGTTGTTACATATAATCCTACAGCACTTTTGTTTCTGATTACTATACATACTGTACTTATTTTGACATCAGTAATAGTATACTGTATTTCATAAACATAATTACACCCTTACAAGTCAGAAACGAAGCTAAGGATTACTGAAGAAGCTTTGCTTCAAATAAATATAAATTTCATGATCAGTATGAATGAGATAATTTTTTTTTTGCCCTGTCCTATATACGTATCCTGTATATATAATACTGTATTTATATTTCACATACCTACACAGATTATTCTAGCTCAGGGGTCTGCAACTTTTAAGATCAAAAGAGACATTTCTGCCCATTTGTTCACTAAATTAAAAGTGTCCAGAGCCACAATATCTGCTACAACTGGGATTCTCAACTGCTGGCCCATGGTTTGTTGGAGGGCACTTTTCTGGACAGTAGTGTTGACTTTATAAAAGTAAAAATATCTAATGATTTTACCGTTTATTGATATTTTTACATTTTAAGACAAATTAAAAGATGGGATTCCTGTAAAGAAGGGAAAATTGTAGTATCTGCCTAATTTCTAAAAATGAAAACAAACTATGCACGCCCACGTGATTTAAATTTTTTTTTATTGTACAAAAAAAATTAAGTATCCTACTTTTGAAGAAATAAAGCGTAAAGTGAAAGTATGTTTTTTTTCCCCCTTATGTTTCTAGCATTCACATATTTGCTAAATTAATTACAGGGAAACTTAAAACTAGCCCTTTCAGTTGTTCTAACAACCAATAAATTTCAGTTTTATATTAGTTTTGGTCAAAGCTTGAACGAGACACTGCAGAGGGTCCAAAGAGTCGCATGTGGCTCCAGAGCTGCAGGTTGCAGACCCCTGTTCTAGATATTAACGTTTGCGGTTATCTGGAGTTTAAAGTCTAATACAGACAAAAGAGCAAAGGGACAATTTGCCCTTGGTTGAAGTCAACATTTCAGCTCATCTCTAAAGTTGCTCAGCTTTAGAGATGAGCTGAAATGTGGACTGAATAGGACAGAATACGTTTTGCTGTTGCAACAAGTTGAATGAAAATTCATCCTCCTTACGAGCACATTGTATCTAAGATATTTACAGTTGCAGTCAAATATTCTTATATTTTATGTTGATAAAATATTAAACACACCAACATGACTGACACACACAAAAAGACACACAATACAGTAGTCAATTATGATTATTTCCAATACAAGAACTACAACTCTTTCTGCTGTAATATGGTAAAAAGTGTTTATGTCCACATTCTGTTGTATATTTGTTCCATTCACATTTCATGTATTTAGGCCAACATCTGATAAAACACTTGTGGCTCATAAACCACAGCTTCTTGAAGACACGTACTGTTACTGCACTGCGACTAATACACTCTCCCTGTGGAGAAATCTAAAGCCAAATCTCTCCGTGGGTCAGAAAATCGACTGATTATGATTATTTTTGAACTTCCAGTCTGCACCGAACAAATCCAAGAAAAAAAGTGTATAAAATACAACAAATTTATGCAGATATCCTCACCATCGCTCAGTACAGAAATGAAGTGCGTTGCTAAGGGAAAACAAAAGACGTAAATTGTGTTTGTTCGACAGTCGAATAAACAAAGATCTGGTTTGAACATTTCACAGAATTAAAAAGGGCATGGAAGCATTTGCCCACTCTCCAAAGGCTTCTTCTTCAGGTGTGTCAGAATTTAAAAACAAATAAACGGTTATTTTTAGCTTAGCGTCCCATGGTTGGCATGGTAACAGCTGGACTTGTTAGCGTAGCATCCTCAGCTTTCCACTGCGACGTCACGGTCTTGATCTGAGTGTAGAACTGAATGCCCTGGTGGTGAACAAACAAGACATTTGTCTGAAATCCAGCTTGTACATTTGAACAGTTAACATTCTGATTGAGTAATAATCAGGCTCATCATGGTGATCTAAGAAAAAAGAAGCCATGTTTGTTTGTTTTGTACCTGCTTGCCGTAGAAGTTTGTATCTCCTCTGAATGATGCTCTGGAGCCGGTGAAGGAGAACATGGGGAGGGGGACAGGGATGGGGACATTCACACCAACCTGCAGAAGAAAAATCAATAGAGAGTGAAAAAAAAAAAAAAAAAAAAAAAACTAAATATAGCCTGAACAATTTGATTGATTAAATGATGGAAAGACAAAGTTAAACCATGATTAAGACTTTGAATATATAAGTTTTCTATATTCCTGATAGGTGAAAAAAGATTTTGCAAGCATAAGCTCAAGTTGCAAATATACTTGGCAGGGAAGTTGAGATAAAACAAATTTTTCAAATTTATATGTTTAACAAACTACTCCCTTAAATATTGGACTTTCCTCCATCAGGAGGACACGGCGTGGGTTTGTTCAGGCAGGAATTACGTTGTGCTGAAGTTCAACACATGCTACATATGGTGGTTGTGTCAATAATAGCATGCTGTAACAGTGACAGAATGAATGTGTTTCAGTCTAAATGTTATATATTTTAGCATTTTATACATTTGTACTTATTTTATAGGCCAGAACTGAAATATATCAGATAACTCATGTTTATGATGCTCTTGAATAAAAACAACTTGTTCTCGGCCCATTTAAAGAACCTCTTTTTAAACACTGGGAGGCTTGGATAACCAGAACTGCTGCTCCACTGAGTTCTGTCCAGGGATGATGGTCACCGCTTTGCTGCATGTTTGGTTTGTACATCAATCCAGCAGTCTAGATAAATGTTTATGCTATTATTAAAGCTGACACCTTCCAGACTGTAACAAATACAAACTCATCCAGTCACTGAATTCTGCCATTATTATTGTCATAAATCTGTATTCAAGGCTGTGCACATTATTTAGTTGTTCCTCTCAAATCGTACCCAACTCAGCCAGATTTGTAGCCACCCCCACGTTTATGATTTAATTTACTGAAGCGCGGACTTGAAATGAAGAGTGGCAAATTCTGACCCATTTTTCAAAAATCAATTTATCATTGATGTGGCTTTTGAACTAGACACGGTTTCTTGCAGATCACAGGTGTCAAAATACAGTTCTAGCTCTCGAGACCTGGTTGGAGAGGGCCTTGGCAAAATAAGATGGGTTAGAGACGACTGACGATTTTTAAGATGTTCAAAGCCCAAGCAACAAGACTGTGAGCTTCTGCAACTCGCACATTAAAACTGACAACTCCTGCAAACATGTTGAGACACTTTGGAGACTCCTTTGCAAATGCCATTCACCAACTAGTCCCCAACAGCCCCAGCCCATTAAGATACATTAGGTTACGGTGATCTAGACGTTTTGCCATTAAAGATCAAAGATGGTCCTCCTTGACTTCAAACATTAATCCATTTAAATGCACACAAGTTACGTTATACAAACAGACTAAAGACTAATTCATCAACTATCATAACACTTTTGTAAAGTAGAAAATTAACGTCTCCAACGTATGTTTTAAGTCCATATATTTTATACCACCATGAGACTCAGTGTTTTAAAATAGGACCTTTTTACCATGCTACATAGATAAGAGCCCCACCTGGCCAACGTCCACCTCGTGCGTGTATTTGCGTGCTGTGGCTCCGTTGGTGGTAAAGATGGCTGTGCCGTTGCCGTAGGGGTTTTTGTTGATTAAAGAGATGGCTTCATCTAAAGTGTTGACCTCCAGGACGACGAGCACAGGCCCAAAGATCTCCTCCGTGTAGCATTTCATGTTTGGCTAAAGAAGAACAGAGGAACGATCAGACCACAGCTTTCTGCTGAAAAGAGGGGGGAATAAGAATCTAAAACTCATTGAGACATTTTAACAAAAGTATACTGCACTGTGTTTTATTTTTATAGAGCATAAAGAAAACTGCTTGGGATACAACTGTAACGCTTCCAACAACTTTCTATTTTAAGATGCACGAAGTCCGACACTCACAACCAGAAAGCCAGGTGGGTGGAGGGGACTGCATGCATTAGGTGGATTTATTAGTCTGAAAATTACAGCTACGTCCAAGAGGTCAGAAAAGTTTGACTTGAATAGGGCTTAAAAAATAAATCTCGACTTGTGACTTTATTATTTTCCTCGAGTCTGCATGTTTATCCGTCATAAGCAAAAAAAATCTCACAAGATGGATTTTATTTAAACGCTCAGAAAATAATCACTGGATGCACATCGACAATTGATTGCTTTTGGAGTCAATCTAATTCAAGATGGCTGCCATAGCTAAGAAACCTCAGCAACACAAGAATATCTATAACACAGCCAATTTAAAAGCTATTGAGCTAAAATGCAATGTGTTGGTAGCTGAAAGTCATCCCTAACTCAAGCTTGAAGTGCTAACTGATCGCATGAGATTTTTATTTGTTAGCAAAATATCTTGAGCGATTGAACAGTTTAATAAATACTACTATAAAAAGTATTCATTGTCTGTTTGTCTACAACTGATAAGTTTTGGAGTCGCCCAAAATCAAGAAGGTTGTTACAACTAATCAACATTATCCAAAGCAGAAGTGGCTGAACTTAGATGAATTTAAAGATCCAGAGCGAAAATGTGGCGTGGTAGTAGCTGAGAGTTATCCTAAACGCAAACTTATGTGATGTGTGGATGAGATCGTGCGCAACATAATTTGTAAAGCTTGACTAAAACAGCTACGACTTTGTCTCTTCGCATCATCAGATTTTCAAAGTTTAAACCCTGCCATGAAATACGTCTCAGAAAATGGCACACGAAGAAGAAGAAATGCAAGCAGACCTACTGAAACAAGAGGAAAACACAGCATGACCTTCATTTAAATTAGAATAAGATTCAACAGAAACTGAACAGACTGGAAGATTAAACTTCATCTGCAGAAACAAAATATTTTTCCTCTTAGAAATATTTCCATTCCATTTGCAGAGCCTCCCACTGGGACTTTAAGCCTGAGTAGAAAATTGCTCTTTTCTTCTATAAAGAGACTTCTGCAGACGTGGGAAATGGAGTGCGTCTATATTTCACCTTTTGTCTCGCCTCAATTCAAATTTTCAGCTCACCGTAACATTGCTTAAAATAGTGGGTCCTACAAAGTTTCCATTTTCATATCCTTTGACGTGAACTTTCCTCCCATCGAGCAGCAGCTTCGCGCCTTCGTCCACTCCGCTCTGGATCAAATGCTCCACCCTGGCCTTGGCTTCAGGGGAGATCAGGGGTCCCACATCAGAGCCCGGCTGATCGCCTAAAGCACAAAGTCACTTTAAGGGAACGGTCTGCTGCGACACTTTGGATTTAAATGCTTAAAATCTGATAATGGTTTGCAGTTCTGTTGTCACGGTTCTTGGTTGTTACCTGCGTTAACGCGCAGTGACTTGGAGCGCTCCACCAGCTCTGGCAGCCATGCACGAGACTCCCCAACAAAAATAGCGGTGGACAGAGCCATGCAGCGCTGGCCAGCTGCTCCAAAAGCAGCACCAACCAGCTGGTTGATCGTATTCTCTTTGTTGGCATCGGGCATCACCACCCCGTGGTTCTTGGCTCCCTAAACACCGTAGTTCAGGACAACTTTTAACACACGAGCTGCCCTAGAGGATAATGAGCTTCCTAATGCAAGAGCTGTGCATTTAGTTTGTTAAATGGAGTGGTCTGAGTGGTACCATGTTGGACTGGACCCTCTTTCCATTCTTGGAGCCCCGTTCATAGATGTACTCTCCTGCCTGGTTGGATCCAACGAAGCTGATGGCTTTGATGGCCGGATGGTCACAGATAAAGTTCACAGCTACACAAAAACACAAGGAAAAAGTTGTAATTTATTTACATTTGTGCCCTGATCAGTGATTTGTAGTGAGGTTGTGTGACTTTAAGAACTGAGCCACACAAAAATAAATTTACAGTAGTCCCTCGTTTATCACGGGATTTTACGTTCTCAGTCCACCCGCAATTAGTGAAAAATCACAAAGTAGGGATAGTAGTACAAGTCGTAGTTTATTTATATTTTACCATTTATAAAAAATAAAAAAAACACTAATGCCACTTGATTGTTGATATGTGCTGCTGATTATCCATACTGCTGATCTCATGCTGCTGATTTATTTCATACTGCTGTGTTCATTCGTCCTCATCTGCTCATACAGACTTGTGTTCGTGCTGCTGTTGTTCGGCGTATTGTTTTTGTACCATTAGTGCTTAGTGTAGTCTTAGTTTAGCGTTTTTCTTAGTTCATATCTTAGATCTTATTACTGTTTTTCTTTTATAATTTATACTTTTGTTTGATGAAACTGGGACCCTGTGTACACAATTTCGTTCCACATGTACCACATGAGATGTGAATGACAAATAAAACCTTGACCCTTATGTGTATTGTAACTTGACATTTTTCAGCAAATTATCATTTCGAATGACAGTTTCACACAAAACAGCTATGATCAAATCAATGTACAAAACTCTAATAAAGCCACAAAATGGTGGAAAACACAGAAAAGCCACAAAAAGTGAGCTGAATACACTAGATTTGTGATATTTATTATTTTAGGCTCTTTTACAAATAAAAAAATAATATTTAACAAGTTAAATAATGGTTGTGTGATGGAATAGCACTTGTAAAGCTGTATTAGCCTCATCAACATAAACAAAGATGATGAAGCAACTCCACTAACTTCAACTGTTGAAAATCAAAGACAAAATGTTCATTTTTCTGAGCGCTGCCATGCAGAGTCTGCACACTGGGGATGCTGGTTGGTACCATCGATACAGAAGTCCTGTCGACACTTCCATCCAATTAAAAGCCTATTACTTTGTCAATCAGCATAACTTGACTTGTTTTTAAACCTCAAATATCTATTTTAAACTAAATGTTTTTAAAATACATATTCAAACACAATGCAGCAAGAACCACAGGAATCAACAAAAACTAACACCTGAAAATATTTAGTTGGTTTTATTTTTTTAATCAAGAAAATGTCACATTTGTTTTCATGGAGGGGCAGGACTTAGAAACTGTACGACAGCAATCAGGGGGTGATCGTCTTTTGTGGCTTCAACTTTCTATTTAGGATCCTGTCTATAACATTATTTGTCCATGATTAGCCTCCGTGGTTTCTCAGCAAGTAAATACAAAAAAAATAAATAAATAAATGCTGATGGCTAAAATGTTCAATTCAAAGCTGGATATGGAAGATGAGCCAAAATATGACATCATGGGGACAACATTCATCTCTTCTACGTAATAAGAGTGAAAAATACTCATCTTTCTGTGAGCAGTTCATATCCAGAAGCTCTGCATCTAAAACATCTGGAGGTTTGTGGCAGTTCAAGCTGACACCATACTGTGTGGACTTTTACATCGACATATTCACACTGAGAGCTACGTGGACTGGGTTCTCGTAACATGGTACGAGTGCAGCACAACAGATTATGTAACACAAACCGCGAGCCGTGCTGCAACATGGACGCTCTTCCTGGTAAGTTATACTCTATGATGCAAAATTGATGCGGTGTAAGAAAATCACAGCAAATCAAGGAATTTCTGGAAAAGGCTGTGCTCTGGTGGCCCAGTTTTGTTACTTTATTTAAACTGAGAACATGCTGACTCCCGTCTACTGCACGCTGGTCACTTAAATAAAACAAAAGTTATTTTCAATACATCTGAGATCACCAAACCTTAAATCCTTCTACTTCAAATGCTTCAGAACGACTTAAAATTTGTCATGGAAATCCCTACATTTGATGCCAGGGTATATACAGTAATTGGTGAACCAAGTCATTCCATTGTTTCCCATAGATGCACACCATGTAAGCCTTAAAGAACAGGGGGTCACACTCACCTGCATGCTGCCCGTGGATAATATTGAGTGTGCCATCTGGTGCCCCAGCATCCTGCAGCATTTTAGCCAAAAGCATGGTGCAGCCCGGGACGCGCTCAGAGGGCTTCATCAGGTACGTGTTGCCGCACACCATCGCGACGGGGAACATCCACAGGGGAATCATTGCAGGGAAGTTAAACGGAGCGATGCCGGCACAGACGCCGAGAGGGAGCCGGTAGGTGTGTGTGTCCATGTCCTTGGTGATGGAGGGTAAGGTTTCCCCGAGCATCAAGGATGTGATGCTGCAGGCGTGCTCGACCACCTCTGAAGGAGCGAGAGGAAGAAGCATGATCCATTTGATCAACAAAAAGTGCAGCCACAGATGAAATTAGCTCTGACTCCGGCTTCTATCAGTCGTCCTCATAATGTACCTAAAACCAGCATCCTTTAAAGCTCAAGCTGTCAATCTGTTGGCTCCAATGACCGGACAATCTGATCAGAAGGTTTATAACTTTAAACCTAATGTTAAAAAGTGCCAGTAGAGTCAAAAAAATAGCATTTTGTCTTATTGGTCTCCTCATGTGCAACCAAAGTCAGCTCAAATATTAGGACTAAAACAAATGACTAAACGCCTTGTCCCTGCCTACAACCTTTGCATATTCATGTGCAGATCTCTGTTTAAAGAGATTAACCCATCACCCTGTCCCTAATTGTATTCATTAGACATAATTAAGAAGGCTCATCCATGCCCATTAAAGCTCTGATAATAAAAAGTTAATGCCGGGGACAAAACCAAGCCGTGACACGAGAGGGATTATCAGCAAACCTGTGCAGAAGGATTGAGTCCAATCACAAATCTGAAGAAAACGTGTTGACAAAACCCAAGAGCCGCACATTTTTTACTCCAAAAAGTAGATGATGTATATGGTAGTCCAAATGCTCGAGTAAACATGTATTTTTTCCATAAAATCTCCACATTTTAAATTATTTATGGTGAAGACACATCAATTGATTATTAAAATGATTGTGTTGTTTTTAATATATTTTGTCACAGGTTTTTTTTTTTTTTTTTTTTAATTTGCATGTTATTTGCTGTCGTAAAGCTGCCAAAGCAAACAAGTGCTTATATCAAGGAGCACTGCATAAATATTTATTTCATCAATAACAAACGCAAAGCTTGAAACTTGATCTGCAATAAAATAAACTTGGAAGTTGTGCTTTGGGAAAGCTGTTAGCCCAAATTGTTGTTTGCACAACTTGAGACTTGTGTAAATCATTATAATGTTCTTTATATATACCAACACAACCAAAGAAGTACCCTTTACTTTACTAATTTAGTAGTAATAGTACAAGTATTTGGTTTCAATCAAATAAACACCCTACAGCCATTTAGGACCAGGAGATTCAGACATAGATTGTACAGTTTTGACTAAGGCTGAACAATAAATTGTATTTGCAATAATATTTACAGCTTTGGTAAACACAATGGATACAGTATGACCTCGTGCACACGCTTTAGCCAAGTTGCTATCCAGGAGCTACACAAAATATGCAGAAACGGAGTTGCAGCCGAGCTGAAAACTGGAGTTTTTTTGCAACTGAAACAGATTAATTTATTGCTTGTGTTCGTTGAAAAATACACGAGAAGACATTGAAAAATAATTGCATATTAAATCGCAATATTGAAGTAAAAAAAAAAAAAAAAAAATCGCAACAAGAATATTTTCCAAAATCATTCAGCCCTAGTTTCAACAGAAGAAGCTGAATTTTTGAGAACGAGCTGCAAAAAACATGTTTTCTTTTATTAATTTGTTGGAACATGGAATTGGCTTTAAAAAACAAAAAAGTAATAAGTATGGTAATACATCTACAGATAATACATCAGAATAATTATGTTAAACGGGAATTTTTTTTTATTATTAAAAAAAATAAACTGAGAAGTGGTGTGCATGTGTTCACCCCCTGCTGACAGCCGAACCTCCTCAGGCTCAAATCTCCAACAAGTTTCCATCAAGAGTTCCATCCATCTTAATTTTTACTGTGACAAGTGTCAAAGTCTCTACTATTAAACAACATCCCCCTTAACATGGTGCTGCCATGACCATGCTTCACAGTGGAGATGGAGCTCTTGCCTCAGACTCATCACAGCACTTTCTTCCACATGTTAGAGGAAGAAGCTCCAAATAGTCTGCTTTATGTTTAGCAATGACTTTTTCACGGTCACTCTTCCATGGAGTGCATCTCAGCAGTTTATTGTGTCCCTATGGACAGATATTCCTATCTCTGCTCCATCAGGGTCATCTTTGTCCTCTGGGTTGCCTCTCTGATTATCGCCGTTCATGCCTGAACAGTGGATCTTACAGAACGGCTCTCTCTTGGCAGGTCTGCTGTGCTGGCATCATCTTTCCATTTTCTAATAATGAATTTATTGGTGCTATGTGGGATGTTCGGGGTATTTTTGTAACCCCTGATCTCCACAACTTTGTCTCCAACCTGCGTGGAGTCACTTGATCTTGGTGCAGTCTCTTGCTTGGTGGTAGTTGTAACTGATTACAGCAGAGCTTGAACGTTTGTGAACTCGCTCTATATTTCTGCATAAATATGACTTAAAATATCATCAGTTTCACACAAGTCCTAAAAGTAGATAAAGAGAACCCAGTTAAACAAATGAAACAAAAATAATTATACTTGGTCACTTATTTATTGAGGGAAATTATCCAATATTACATTTTTGTGAGTGGTAAAAGTATGTGAACCTTTGCTTTCAGTATCTGGTGCACCCCACCCCCAGTCCTCTTTGTTCCTGCCATGATCCACTTCTACAAACATGTTGTGAAGATCAGACTTTGATAGATCCTGTTCTTTAAATCAAACAGGGCGTCCACTCACACCTGATCATCATCACATTGATTGAAAACACCTGACTCCAATTTCACCTTGAAATTAACTGCTAATCCTAGAAGTTCACATACTTTTACCACTCACATTTAATATTGGATCATTTTCCTCAATAAATAAATGACCAAGTATAATATTATTGATTCATTTATTTAACTGGGTTCTCTTCATCTACTTTTAAGACTTGTGTGCAAAACTGATGATGTTTTAGGTCAGATTTATTCAGAAATATAGGAAATTATAAAGGGTTCACAAACTTTCAAGCACCACTGTACAAGGCTTCTGAAAGATAAAGGTACCCCTGAAAATGCCTAAAAGCATACTAATTTAATTAGATGCTGTTCTTGAACCATTTGGAGTACTGTACATATATTTGTTTGATTGGTCTCTTTAAAAGCAACATTCAGAATTTTAAACCTCAGTAGTCAAAATTATTATAACTTTATCTTATATGTAGGGATTAAAGTTGGAAAAAACAAAAAAAAACTAAGTTTTTCCTTGCCTGGATTTTTTTGTTTTCCCATGTTTCTGCAAGATATGAACTGGAAAATCAAAAGAGGCAGCAGAATAAAGTTTTGCCAGTTAAATTTGACAACAATAGCACAAAAAAAAATTACTATTCTGGACATATATTTTGCGAGCATGTCCATGCAGTTTCCAAAGTATCCATTTGGAGTAGCCAAATGGATCCCAACATCAAAACGCTGTAATTTAAACCTCGTAGCAGAATTTACAAGACTCTGTATTCATCTGTAAGTCAAGAGAGCCTGTGGGCAGGTCTCTGCCATTTAAAGTGTGTGTGACATGATGTTGGAACTATGCATAAAGTGTAAAAAAGCTAAGTCTGGTCCTCTGGACATTCAAAAAACA
>JARVGS010000222.1:12589802-12599992 GCA_031762315.1 Hypsolebias antenori | reverse complement strand
CGAAAAAATATAAAATGCTGCATAAAAAGGCAACGTGAGGTGTGATGACGTCACTGGGGCGGAAGCTGTAAACGCGACACGGCTGGTAACCGAGTCGGCTGTAAACCGAGGACTACCTGTATATATTTTTAATTGTTTGCTTTTGCAGTTGAGTGCATATTATGTACAGTACTGTATGTTTAATTTTCCATTGAGTCATTAAAAAAAGCAGCAGACTCTGTATCGAACAAAGGTTTGGAGAGATTATTCCAACTGCGTAAAACACAGTAAAAAATAAAATAAAATATGAGATGTAAATGTAGGAAAAAAAAAAAAAAAGTCAAGCTCCACTCCAATCAAGTTTCTCCTGACGCCCTGAACGATTCGAAACATTTACTTCAGACTCAGATGTTGCAAAGTGTGGTTCAGATTTAAAAAGAAAGTTCAACTGCAACAAGTTCAGAGCGACACCATCGTTAACATCTATACGCCAGACATCACTTACGTGGACTAAAAAAAAAAATAAGAAAAATTTAAATTAGTTTGGAAAAGCAACTGCAAAAGAGCAACGAATAAAAAGGGAGCAAACCATGAATCATCTGAAAAAGATTAAAATGAGTTGAGGCCTATAAGGGTCAGGCTCCGGTAAAGGGTTGTATAGAAAACATTAACGGTTGGATGGTTGTGTCCAAATGGTGAAGGATGATCAAATCTGACCATTTCTCTAAGAGAAATACTAAAATAAAACGTGATGAAATTACCGGTACATTCAGGAGCACTCAGACACAATGACCTGGCCTGTCTGGACTGAGCTGCTCTGCCTGTGGAAGAACAAACAATAATTTTACCTCTGGAACATCAGATAATCATAAAGACATAATCAAACCAACATATTATGCAAACTTTGACTGTAACAGCGCTCGTGTCTAAAAATGTTTTGGCATTACTGTATCATTAAAATAGTAAGAGGTCATTACAGTCCTTATAGTAATAAAAACCATGTATTTTTCACTGCATTACAATAAACTGGACCCTGACAGAGACCCAGATCACAGTGAATGACATTTCTCTTCCAGCACAGTCACCAAAAGGCCTGAAAGCACTTACCACCCGATAACGAGCCATGTTTGTTGTTCCATTTCTTTCATTTCAGGTGATCAGAGCGGGCAGAGGATTGAAAAGCAGCACTCAGAGCCCTCACAGGTCAAAATGCACAATCTTTTTGTAGCGTCTCCAGAAAAAAATCATTAAAAGCTCAAAACAGAACACACGGACGCCTCATTTAAAAAGCACAAACGGATCATTTTGCAAACAAAACACAACATATTTTAAATGAATCAATGAGTTAAAAGAATAAAACTTAACTTTTAAATCCTTTAAGGATCAGAACACATTTGTGCAGAAGTCACAGGATGTAAAGATGATCCTAAAACTCTAATCTGAACCAGTTTGTTCTCTTGCTTACTGGTTCTTACGCTGCAGTAATGACACAATAAGTGCATGTGTGTCTGGTCATTTTAGTTGAGCAGACTTCATCGTCCTCTAGTGGTGAAAGGATTGTTGTCACAACTCCAGTGTGCTGAATATGTCTTAAACAGAGGTTTTATTAAAAAAAAAAAAAGGCCTGTAGAATTTTATTTTGTTACAATAAAACTTGAATAATGACTGTTTCTTCCTCAGGGTGTAAGGACCAGGATTCTTGCTGACCGTTAAGGTGATGGACTGACTGAGCGGGACACACGTTGGGCGTCTTGTTTTATTTCAGAGCAGTTTACAGTCAATTTTAATCTTTTATGTGGAGTCAGAAGCTGGGGAAAACAAAAATCTCTTCAGCCTTTTATGGTTTTGTCTTTCACTGGCTGCTCTGAAGTCTAAAGATATCTCTTGGAGCAGATTATTCTGCTGATGTTATGCACTTAAAAGAAACAAAGAGGCTTTCATGTGCAGCTTTGCATCATTAACACGATAGCGAACGGATTGTCAAACCTTGCTGGGTCTGAATTTCTGGGCCTGGCTCTCGGCGAGAGCAGCTTTTGTTGTGGACGAGTCTTTCAGATCAGAGTTTTAAACTAAGACCTTCTTGTGTCAAAAGCCATTTTGGTTGAATATTTAAAAATCGTTATGTGCAATGTCACACAATATTACCTGTTAGTGCTCAGAGTATGTGCTGAGGAGGACTCTCAGCTACTCCCACACCTAATTATAGCTCAGTTTTTGTGAAACTGACCAAAAGGCGGGCGGGCGATGAGGGCAAACTGTTGAGGGCGTTCATGAAAACATGTCTGTGGAAGTCCAGTCTGTACATATTATAAACAGGACTGGAAGAAAGAGTGGCGCATTGACGTCAAGAAAAACATGACGTTCCAGTCCCACAGATGTTTGACCTTTGACCCCACAAACAAATAAAAGATGTCAGAGATACTACACCTCAGTAAAATCCTATTTTTTTTTCCTAAACAGAGGAACTGGATCACAGAGAAGCAAATGCAGTCCAGAAAAATAACTCCTAAAGACATTAAAGTCACTCTTTAAATTTTACGTTACCATTTAAGCTGCTTCAAAAAACAAAAAATATCTTACCTGTTGTAGATCCTTTTATACATCATTTTATTTTGAAAAATGGTTTAAGTTTGACAAGCTAACAGCTACGTAGTAAGTGGGGATTCCTATTGTTCATGTGAGTGCTGATTTAAAAAAACCTTTTCATTCTTGTCATTTTCTCATTAAACTACACTGATATAAAGTGTTTACCTGTTCTTCACCAGGAAACAGTGGCATGCTCGCTTTAGAGCGGGAACATGTGACCTTTTTCCATGGACTCGACTCGGTGCAGCTTCAGTTTTTCCATTGACTGAACTTCCAGCTCAGTTATTAAGACATACTCAGCTGAGGTTCGATATCAGCAGAGTGAGGACATCGATTGATCTGAGAGCAACAATCATCATGAGAGCGTCTCCTCCACAAGAATCAAACCCAGTGTTTGTTGGCTGACTGAAGTCAGACCACATGGGGTCAAATAACAGGCCTGACCAGCAGAGGGGAGGTGGCCTCGACTCAACCAGCGTTTTCATAAGTTTTGTGACTTTCTTTCACCTGTTTCCCATTACTCTGTTGTTTGTCTGAGACAGAAAAATATCCAGATCACTGGAGCAGCTGACAATCCCTCCCACATCGAGGTGGCACACAAGTTATACAGAAAACCAGAGACCATGTAGACCTGAGTACTGTACCAGTACTCAATGTGATTTGTGGTGAGACAATAGAATTGTCTTTACTTCAAGCGGAGTCCATGTGTTCTGTGGTACGAAGATGAAGCAGGAGGAAAAAAGTGCAGGAAAGAGTTTTGGTTAGAAGAGCTGAAGCCTCACTAGAGACCTCAGAGGAGCCAAAAGTTATGAATTCAAACCAAAGCTGATATGTCAGTCAGCATGCACCTTAAATTCAAGACGTTGCTAAGGAAAGACTTCAAATGACAACCAAAACAGCTGAAAAGGCAGAAAGAAGCTTAAACTACCAGAAGGAAGTGAAAGAGCTGAAATGAGCTAAAAACAAAATTGTGGAATTAGCTGAAAAGCTAAAATTAGCAAAAAAAAAAAAAACCTGCTAAATAGTAGCTGAAATAGCAGAAAATACTGAAACTAGCAGAAAAAAGCTGAAAGGGGCATAACAAGCTAAACTTGGCAGAAAGAATTAAATTAGGTTGAAAGTAGCAAGAATTACCATGAAAAACATGAATTATCAGAAAACAGATTGAAATGAGCTAAAAAATATATGCTAAAGCGTACCGGTAGCTGAAAAGGTAGAAGCAGTTCAAATTTGCATAAAAAAGCAGAAAGAACGCATTTGCCCCATTACACTGAAAGAAGCAGAAATGAGCATAAAAAAGTGTAAGTGAGCCAAAACTGAAATTAGCCATAAAAAAAAAAAAAAAACCTGCTGAGAAGTACCAGTAGCTAAAAAGGCAAAAAGAAGCTGAAATTACAAGTGACAAGTGTATATTTTTGCTGAATAAGGCTGAAAAAAGTTGAAAGAAGTATAAAAAATGGGGAATTAGCTGAAAAACTGAAATCAGCATAAAACAGCTAAAAACTAGCTGAAATAGCAGAAAAAGCTGAAAGGGGCATAGCAAGCTAAAATTGGCAGAAATAATTTAATTAGGTTGAAAGTAGCAAAAATTACCATGAAAAACATGAATTATCAGAAAACAGCTTGAAATGAGCTAAAAAAAATGCTAAAAACGTAGAAGCAGCTCAAATTTGCATTAAAAAAGCAGAAAGAACACATTAGGCTGAAAGAAGCAGAAACTAGCATAAAAAAGTGTAAATGAGCCAAAATAAAAATAAATAAAAATAAACAACGTGCTGAAAAGTAGCTAAAAAGGCGAAAAGAAGTTGAAATTACAAGTGGCAAGTGCACATTTTTGCTGAATAAGGCTGAAAAAAGTCGAAACGAGTACAAAAAATGTGGAATTAGCTGAAAAACTGAAATCAGCATAAAACAGCTAAAAACTAGCTGAAATAGCAGAAAAAGCTGAAAAGGGCATAACAAGCTAAAATTGGCAGAAACAATTTAATTACGTAGGTTGAAAGTAGCAAAACTATACCATGAAAAACATGAATTATCAGAAAACAGCTTGAAATTAATTAAAGAATTGCTAAAAAACGTACAGGTAGCTAAAGAGGTAGAAGCAGCTCAAATTTGCATAAAAAAGGCAGAAAGAACACATTTGCCCTATTAGGCTGAAAGAAGCAGAAATGAGCACAAAAAAGTGGAAATGAGCCAAAACTGAAATTAGCCACAAAAACAAATAAACAAACCCACTGAAAAGTAGCTAAAATGGCAGAAAGAACCTGAAATTACAAGTGACAAGTGCACATTTTTGCTGAATAAGGCTGAATAAAGTTGAAACAAGTACAAAAAATGCTGAATTAGCCAAAAAACTGAAATCAGCATAACACAGCTGTACTAGCTGAAATTGCAGAAAAAGCTGAAACTTGCAAATATAAGCTGAAAGGCAAATAAGCTGAAATGAGAAGAAGTTAGAAGAAGCACATTTTGTAGTTAGTAGAAAGAATCTGAAAGGATCACAAAACAGCTGAAATTAGCTGAAAGTTTAAATTTTCAGAAAGAAGCTGAAGCAGAAAATGTGAAAGGAGCAGTAAAATGTTTAAAATGAGCTAAATATTTGAAGAATGTAAAATGAGCTAAAGTCATTTTCAGAGGAAAAAATGGCAAAAAAAAAAAAAAGCCTAAATATTTCTAAAAGCTAAAGTTGCGCCAATACCAAAAGTCATAGCAGGATTGTCCTGAAAGAGCTGAACATTTTTGATGATTTGTTGTAATAGAGTAAAAACTGTGGGATGAGAATCACGCTGAAACGTACAGAAGAGGAACAATAGTGTGAATGCTTCATAAACCTTCACGAGTCAAAAAGAGTAAAACTTCAAGCCTAGTTTGACAGAGTTGGAATGACCCATTTTATTGTGGGCAGTTGAACTACACGGGTGTAAATATGAACAAAAGAAGTTAATGGTCGACTTCTGTACATTACATTCTAACAAAGTGATGGTCTCGCCGTCGTTTCAATGTACACTTTAGATACTTCAACTGGGACAGGCTCCGAGGACGTTTATATTACTCAATCTGTGTTAAGACAATCCATAGAAAATATAAAGCAACTCAGGACTAAAAGTTCAATTGGTTAACACTTTAAATCACACCTTTATCTATGTCTACTTCATTTTAATACAGCCATACAAGTATACAAGGTTATTTTGTGGTTAAGAGGAAAAACCAACCAAAGGAGGTGTGGAAATGCAAACATCCAGCTGTTTTTAAATGGCTACAACCATCGTAGGAACCAGGTGCAACAAGGCCGGGGTGCTTTTCTCTTGAAGGGTATGATATTATAATGCAGGAAAGAACAAAACACATTCTACACACAGCCCGAGACAAGTGTACAATATGCACACTTGAAGGGGAATAAAAGCTAAATTAAAACACTCGTATACCACCGTTTCTCTGATTTCTCAGGTAAAAATAAATCTCTAATGTTTGTCCATGGATTCCATCCTGTAGTAGCAAAGTGCTGATGGAGCAGGAGAAAGAACTGCTGGCCGTGTCTTGTTACGGAGCTGTGGGGTTCTCTGTGTTCCTTATCCAATGTGACAGCAGAAGAAGAGAGGGGGCTCAGGAAAACCAGGTGAAGTTCAGTGTTTCTGTGTCTTTTAATCTGTCAGATTTTATCTATAAATCAAAAAGTCTCGAGCTTTTCATCACGTCTTCAAAAGAGGTTTCACGTTCGCCAGTAGAATGCTCGTTTTTCTGTTTTCGTCTTTGTGGCTCGACGTCGACGAGCGGCTTCTCACTGGTTGTTTTTGGCTTTGGCGTGTGTGAGAATGTGAGACTTTAGGTTGGTGGACTGGGCGAATTTCTTATTGCAGCCGTCGAAGGGGCAGACGTAGGGCCGGTCTCCGGTGTGGATTCGCACGTGCGTGCGCAGGTTGAAGTCCAAAGAAAACCTTTTCCCGCAGCCTTCAAATGTACACTGCAAGGATAGATACAAGACAACTAAACACAACGGACAAAAACAAGAGTTCAACTGTGAGAATACTCCAGTACAAACACAATCTACTACTTGACGCTCCTCCGTCTGATTCTAGCTTTAACTTGTGATTTAAAAAATAAAAAGTCTAGAGGAGCAAGAGGTTCGTTTTGTGGCCAACCTGGAAGGGTTTCTCCCCCGTGTGAACGAGTTGGTGGCGTTTGAGTTTGGAGCTCTCAACAAAAGCCTTGCCGCACTCCGCGCAGACGTGCACGCGAGGTCCATGTGTATGGAGATGCTTCCTCATGGCCGAGTTATCCCTGAACATCTTTGTGCAGCCCTGGAGACCAAGGAAAGCACGACACGTAGTTTCAGCACCATCAGTTTGTTCTTTGCCGCAAGAATGTTAGTGCAGTAAGGATGTGCAACAAAAGGCCACTGTCAAGAGCTGTCTGTGGTTTAGTGGAGCTTTTTCTGAAAAAACACCCTGAATGGTGTGGAATGATGAATCTATTCCACCCCGAATCGCTGATGTACCGTTCACAGAACAATAAGAGTTGGCTGCTTTCTGAGCAAAGATAATTATTTACATTGGCTGGCTTGGATAAAGCTCAACTAACTGTAGGAAATAAAAATAAATAATAACTTTCAGTACACTGGTGAAGATTCTCAATCATCCAGGACATGGTAGATTCAAAAAAAGTTCAAGACAACAATAACTGGACATTAATTGTAACAGAAGATGTTTCGCTCCTCATCCGAAGAGCTTTCTCAGTTCAAAGAGCAGAGAGTGTGGGGTTCAAGTTATAAAGCTTGGCTAAGCTAACACATATGAGGATTGTCCTATCAATCCTCATAATAGAGTAGGACTGGCTGGCGCCTTGCATGGCAGTCTACCGCTACCGGTGTATGAATGTGTGTGTGTGAATGGGTGGATGGCTGGTACTGTGAAGCGCTTTGGGGCCCCTCATGGGGGCTGTAAAGCGCTATATAAGTAAGCTCCATTTACCATTTTGGCTGTTGGAAAGGGCTTTATAAAATATATATTGATTAAATGATTGATTGATTGATTGATCTGTTCAGTGGTTGATTATTTTTAACAGAAAGATGAGATCATTTCAAATAGGTAATAGCAATGGTTTACCAACAGAACTTTTGTGTCCAGTTAGCACTTGTATGACTCACTATCACAGCACATAAATGCTTAATATCTGTAAAATTAACTGAGTTACTGCCATTTTTGTGTTTGCCTAGGTTGCTTTGCTGTGATGTACATCTTGAATTGGTCTGACTTTAAAAATGAACTAATTGTAGCTGTACACCCATGGTTTACTTTCTGAGAGGTTCATTAAATTCTGCCCGGTTCATGAAATAGTTAGGGAACAGAAACATGGACACACAAACATGAGCAAAAACATAGACACCCTTTTGCTTTGCTGTGACAGGCAATGGCTACCTAATAAATGCAAAACAAAAGAAAAAAATAGGCTTTTATCTAACAATTTTCATTTTTTTGTAGTTTGAACTAAAAAATATTTAATGATCTATAAACTGATTTTCATGAATTTCGTGGTCTGGAGACTTTTATTTTTAAATAATTTATTAATTTCAGGGCCCAAGTGACTCAAACAAACAAATGACCATTAAAATGAGATTAAAGACAGATATTAAATAAAGGAACCTTCAGTGAAAAAGGAAATAAAGAGAAAAAAAATAAAAAAAATAAATAAAAATGTCTTGACTTGAACATTAGTTCAAGTCCAGTAAAAAAAAAAAGAAAAAAAGAAAAGCCTGGCTACTATGGGAGCAAGAGTCCTTTAAATTACCTTAAAGTTAACAGCTAACATTGCAGAATTTTGACATAAACTATTTGCCAAGAACTTTAAAAAAATGTCCTTGAAAATAAATTATGTCCTTAACTTATGTATTTGCTGACATTAAACTGATTCTAATCCTGCAATTTGACAGCATGGCGCTCTGACAGCAGCTTGAGTGTGCAAATATGAGGCAATCTAATTGGACACACCATTGTTATGTGGCCTGATGATCACATCATATGAGTAAACCAAGCCATCATCTTTGGTTTGGAACGGTTCACGTCTTGAATATAAATGTTCTATCAGTCGATGTATTCATGAAGAGTGCCTCCAGAGAGGGCCATGCCAGCAACATGAATCAGAAAATTCAAAACATCACATAGTTAAGAAGCTAATATGAGCATCAGAGGAGAGAAATGATTCATGTGACTGGATTTAGGTTACAGGAAAAAAGGAACTGGGATTTGCAAGTTAATTGACGTTGAGACAATAAATCTAATGCTTTCAGACAGAAAGGCGAACTGAAGCAATAGTGGAAAATAAAATTGAACAGAAAGCATGAGCTGAGATATAAAGAAGATGTGAAAAGCGATCAGAGACAGGATCAGATGCACCAACAAACAAAGTAGGGTTGAATAAGAGACGATGGAGAAATATGAAACAAATGAACGCAGAAAAAAACAGAGACTTATAGAGGATGTGAAAACAGGAAGCGGAAAGGTATGAGGACAAACTGAATGCTGTTGAAGAACGAATGAGAACAGAAGTAGATAACTAGAAGAGAAGATGAGCAAGAGGGTCAGAGAACTTCAGGCAAGAGCTGTTTAATTCAAAAATAGTTTGTCATTTATGCTTCACAAGAAAAATGTTATAGCAGCATGTTGAAAAAAAAAAGATTGTACAAACCATAAATGGTGACACAAAAGAAAGGAACACAGACAGGATTACTGAGATCCGAAGCAAGAAATCATTAGAAAAAAAAACTGAATTAGAAAAATTCTACATGTATGTAAGTAACAATATGATCACACAGTTAACATAAACTGGCTCATTACGTAAAATCATGGAGTCGGGAAACCTGCAGGACAAATCGAACAAAGTTAAGTCAGGTCCTCTGAATGGTTTCTTTTTGTTGAAACATCTTTCATCCAAAAGACTTCATCAGTCTGGACTCATCAAGGCGGGTGAAGTATTTTGGATGAAAGACGAAACATTTCAACAAAAACAAACGGTGCAGAGGACCTGACTTACTGGTAACGTTGTTAGATTTTTCTACCTGGATTATTGAGCATGAATCAGATACTGCAGGACACATTTCACTCCACACTGGTACTGTGTTGTTAATTAGATAAGATTTATAAAAATAAGTTTACAAATTTAACAGAATCACAAAAGAAAGGGCATCATGCCGTGTCACATGTTTTAACATGTTTATCAATCAAAAATATTTACTCATCATATAAGACCTTTATTCTTTCACCAGCAAAAAAAAAAAAAAGAAAAATGTGCATAGCACCAAAATGAGTCTGATATCAGATAGAAGTGTTGCAGAGCATATAACAGTTATCGACTCATTCAGTTGGACAACTATGATGCTAGTGGTTCATTGGGGGCCGAAATGGGGTAGAAGTAGGGCAGCCGACTTGGGACCAGAAAGTTGCGGTTCGACTCCCCATTCCCACATGTTGTAGTGTCTCTGAGCAAGACAGCTAATCCCTAATTGCTCCCCAGGCGCTTACGTAGCTGCCCACTGCTCCACCTGGGTGTATTTCAGGTGTGATGGGTTAAACGCAGAGAACTAATTTCGCCATTGTATGGAACAATCTCATATCTCATATATAATCTCATAT
>JARVGS010000222.1:12471657-12483478 GCA_031762315.1 Hypsolebias antenori | reverse complement strand
ACACACACACACACACACACACACACACACACACACACACACACACACACACACACACACACACACACACAGAGCCATTCCTAAACACCAAAGTCTATCAAATTCATTTGAATGATGTATACTGGTACACTGCTGTGGTGAAATCACATTTCATTCAGTTTTGCATGGTGCACTGTACAATTTTGAATGACAATAACGTTTATATTTATTTTATTATTATATTTTAACATCTCAATTATAATTTTGCATCTAACAATTATGACTAAGCATTTAATATTATGACTTTGTATTTGAGTTATATAACCATGCATTTGACAATTTAATCAGTATCTCATAGTTATAACTTAGCATTTCAAAAATGTCTTAGCATCTTAAAATTAAGACTGAAGTGGTAAACTATTAACTAAGGTTGTTGTTCAACAACAGGTATTAATTTTACACAGAAATGCTTCAAAATGACTAAACTATTCCTTTAAACTCATCGTTTCTCACTGGGTCACAACATTGGTTGTTTTTGATGTCATCACAGGTACAGCACAAAATCTGTCATTCTTTCACATTAATAACTTAAATGCTAAACTATTGAGCATATCTTGTCATTTGCGGCAGACAGGTGTGCAATCATTTTTTTTGCTGTGATCTTGTGTCTGTTGACTGTCGATCTCTTGCACCACTGGATGAATTTTAATAACTTTCAGAAAATAATGACTGGGTTTTTCTCTACAACTTTTTAACAACTGGTGCCATCCAATAAACATGGCCATCACAGTGAATCATCTTAGCAAACACAAAAATGGCTATAATTCAATTCATTTAAATTTCCATACAGTTTTACTTTGATGAGATTTAATAGGTTTGATTTTGTACATTTGTAACAGTAATATGTGCAACAAAAATCTCATAGCAGGGCCAAACTGACCAACACAAAAGATGCTTTTCTTTGTTTACATACACGAAATAATTAACAATCTACAACTTTTAAGTACATGAAGATTACAGTACATTTTCTCTTAATAAGCCACTAGATCACATTGCAGAGTTTTGCTGCCCAGTGTAACTAGAATACACACAAGTGGATTTCCAAAGGTTCATGCCATGAGTTGTTCAGGTAAGCAAAACAACAAATAGTTTTTAAAAAGCAGCCACGCAATGATTTCATAGCTAAACTAGCAAAACAAGGGAGAGAATTTGTACAGGAGCGGGGAGCTTGTCCTGATCACATCAATCATCTCCACAACTCCCACCTACCATCACTGCAAACCAGTCCTGCTTTCTGACACTTCACCTGGACTAAGTGCAAGGTCGTGGTTTACACTTCACTTCTTCAATGGCCGTTACGACGACATGACACTCAGGTCAGAAAGTTTCTGCTGTCTCTCAGATATGATGGGATGTGAGGAAAACAGATCTCTGGCATAAAGGAACAAAAAAGATTGATTTAATGGAAAGTTACGGCAAATGAACCCGTTTTATAAATCCAAATAGTTACTCCAAGTTTTTATTGATTTCCTACAACAAAACAAACAAACAGCCTGTGATTGTGGTGTGACAGACGGTGTAAATGTCAGACTGAGATGGAGAGGCTTGATGAAAGTATTTGGTTTCAAAATATAAAGTGAATGAAAGACTGACGGCCGTCTGAAACCAGGAGACAGAGCTCTCACCACACTGACTAATGCTGCCTGAACACCACTCTGGGTCTTTATTTATACAGTCACTACAGCTACAATGTCACTTCTTATTCAGATTAATATCCCATTTTTTGTAATTTGCAAATATGTGCACCCTAGAAGTTTATAAATTAAAAAGCTGCACAGTCCTTTCTATTAGTTTGAAAAAATGCATTTAAATAAACGTATAACGTGTCAGGCTAGAACTCATTGGCCTTTGCTGCGCTTCAGCTTCATGTGTGACGTAGAGGTGGAGCAGATCCACCGCTGATGCCTCCGAGATGACAACAGAGGTAGACACAGAGCTGAGCCGCCTGTCTGGATTGTAAAAAATAAAATAAAAAACAAAGACACCTTCAAGAGGGTTTTTTTTTTCTTTTCTTAAAAATATGACAGAAAGCAAAAGACTAAAGCTTTTGTCCACTGCTAAAGAAAGGAACCACTAAAACAACGGTCTAAGCCGGTGTTCCTCACTCCTGGTCCCTGGGTCCCACCGCTCAGTGGGTTTGTGCATTTCCTGCTTAAGCACCCCTGATTTAGATTAAAAGAGTATTCTGGCCATTCTGAAGAGGAGTTCTGTGAAAATGTTATGAACTATCTTACCTGCTGCAGACAGTCTTTTGAATGGCCTCAGTTTGGAAACGTAGACTTTAGTTCTAATAGGACTAACTTCACAACATTCACACCACGGTTAGTTACATCAATATTTTGACTGTGCAAGCACAGACAGCAGCAGCACATAGTTGTAGTTCAACCTCAGGTCAAATGTCTGGCAGGACCAGTCTTTATGCCACGCCACAAAAAACTAAATGCGTGATGCAAACTTAAAGGAAATGTAAAGATTAAAACAATAAAATTTACAAGAACTGTTGAAGAGCGCACTTCTTGCCAAAGCACAGTGGTTCACTCTGGGAGTCCGTCTGGAGGCGTCCCGACCAATTATCCAAATTAACACATTTCCATTGCAAATTCAACAACATGCAGAGGTGTATGAAATGAATCAGTTGGAACGACTGAGGACTTCTTTAGGTCAGATGTGTTTTCAGATGGCACTGACCCACGTCAGACTAGCCATTAGCTCATCAGCCAGATCAGAAGAAAGCCATTTCTTCATACTGAAATCCTTAGAACTATCAAGAACAGGTCAACTTTTCATTTTTCACATTTTCTCCAAAAGAACCCCACCTCAAAATGGCCAAAAAAGCTCCTTAACAAGTCCCTGGTGGCTTCTGCCAAACTTAACGGCTGAGGAGGACTCCACTGTGCTGGAGCAGCAAAACATGAAACCTGCAGAGCCTGAGGACCAGCATGAGGAGCACTGGTCTAAATGGTGCCTGACTGAACGCCCCCATGTCCCACAGCCAAAGGGGCATGATTATTGTGCATAAACTATGTAAAATACTGGATCTGTCACCTGTACATGACATCTTCCTTCATAATTACACCCAGTTCAGTTTGAATCCTTCCGTGCGCTCTGTTCTCCTGTCAAACAGACTGTGTGCTTGCCACACATGCTGTTTGAAGAAGCAGGTGCGCCTACACTCGACTGCTACTGAACTTGTAAGCTGATGTATGTTTTAGTGCATATTTGGGATGTTTTCCCGGCGTTTGTTGACGAGGGTAAAATACAACAGCAAGATTAAACAGTCCTTTAAGTGACAATCAAATATTGACCCTGTCGATACTGGCTTCGGCGTTTGAGCTGATGGCATCGAGGTTGGCGTTAACATTCATCAAATCCAACAAACATGAGGTGGAAGCATCATGGAGCGGTGCACACGATGCACGTTGGAGAGCAGTTATGGAGCGTGAGTGTGTGATCAGTCAGAGATAGAAACCAACGAGAAAAATTAGTAACACACGGCCTCATTTCCTGCTGCGCAGTCGTTTGGAATGTCGTGGAAGGTCTGAGCTCTTTCTGCTGCGTTTAAGCGACGAGCTGCCCTCGCCTTCCAGTTCTTTGGGTGAGGCTACAGCCAAGCTGTCACCCGTCAACGTGGCGGGAGACGTGCTGGCAACGGTGGAAGATGCAGCAGAAGAGCTGGATGTGGAGGGGACCGCTGTGGGAGGTCTGGACCCTCCTATTACAGCAGCGTTACTGTCCAGGAGTTCGCGGAGTTTGTGCTCAAGCTCAGCGAGACGAGCGTTCTGCTCGCCGATCACCTGACTCTGCTCCAGCAGCTTCTGCTCCTGGTCCTGCAGCTGTTTCTGCTGCTCCAGCTGCTTGACACGAATTTCTTGCATCTCTCGCCGCAGTACCGTCATTGAAGCTCCGTTCACTTTCACCTGTTGCTGCACCTTGGTCATCTCAGAGCGTGACGGTGTGTTCTTGGCCAGCAGGGACATGGTGGTCAAGGAGGTAGATGGACCTGCCACTAAGGAAACAAAAACAAGTCATTCAGAATCTCACAGTTGCACAGAGAGCTTGGTAGCAGTGTGTGATATATTAAGATTGTTTAAGATATCCACAGGGTCCTTGTTCCATTTATCAAAAATGGCTGTTTTGCAACTATCAAGTATTAATTTTAACTGTTATTTGTTAGAGTCTGTATCTAATTCAGTGGACTTTAACTTTTTTCAGGTGCTCCTATTGCATCATAGCCAACCCCCCCTCTAATCCCATAATCCCCAGCAGACCCCTTTGTCTGCCTCGGGTCTTGGGGGTCGGGTCTCTGCTGCTTCACGGTCACTATCAAATGTCTATTAGAGCAGCCTTATACTCTTATGCATGATCACAATCACACACAAATAGATGCAAGGATGTAAATGTAGATATTGTATATAGATATTTAGTTGTATATACATGTTTATGCATGTATATGTGTAGATATGGGTATATTTAGATTTATAGAAATGTACCGCAAAGCCATGAATGTTATAAGTTCTTTATACATATGTATTTTGTTTCTCTGTTTTGTGATGTTCTTTGCAGGTGTATGGACAGTGGTCGGGAGGTTTGCCTTGTGCTCTCTTTGTGTATATTTTTTATATTTAGTGGTCTTTCTTTCTGTCTTTCCTTTCTTTCTATCCTATTAAAAAAATTCATAATAATGGTGTCAAGAGGATGGCTGTAAGGAGAGAAGGGAGGCCATCGAAAAAGGAATTACCCGGTAAAGGAGAAAAAAAAAAAAACACCTGGCGAAAAAACGTTTTCCGAGTAACTGGATCCCAGTTACCTGCTTTACATGCACATAAGCATTTGAGCAACAACCATAACATTAGCAGGTGTACCGATGTTTCTGTAAAATTCAATCGCCTGCACTGTATCGCTTTAAATAAAATATCAAATTACACATCTATTTGAGACACATTTATTGTGGACTTATTTACAAGCATTTCAAAAAACATATATTTTTTAATAGTGGCAAAATAAAATGATTAAACCGATACTTGTCATTATTAAAGAGCTTATTTTAAGTACAGCACTACTAATAAAGAGACACATTTTTAAGATTTTACTCCAAAATTCCAACAACTCCCTGTCAACCCACCCACCCCCCACCCCCATTCTGTGGAGGCTTATCAGAACGGTGCTGGCTGACCATCATCCCATCTTATCAGGACAATGGACCATCTGTTTAGTGCTTCATGGACCGCCTCGTAGTCAAATGCATATGTAATGTGTTCATAAATGTACTTGCTGGCAGAGTTTTTTGATGTCTTAAATAATGTTCTGATAGGACAAGATGTGAAAAGATCTATTTTTTTGTAATGCCACTATCCTCTCTTCATGGCTTTGTCCTCTTTTTCTATCTAAAAAAAATTATTCTATAAAGGATAATAAGGCCACACTTATAGCAGCAGCTACGTGCACTCTGCACATCTTTAAGACAACTGTATGGACATATTCTCATTGTATCTCAGTTCATTGATAATAAAGCTTTTTCTGATTCTGATTCTGTCAGCCACCAGCTATTTTCCTTCTGTGTGTGCACAAACACTGTGGAGAAATGAATGCACGTGCATCATACCATTGCTAAGATTCTTTTGACATAATTAACTTGGACCCGTAAAGTTATTTGCTTACTGTAGTTGAAAAATTGCAGCCACCGTCTACATGTTATTTGTTCATCTTTCGCATTGTTGTGATGTGCGGTGTAGTGTTTGTAGAGCTTGCAGCATCTCAAATGTTTTGTCTTCAGGTCAGAGTAAAAACAAAATGAGAGCAGTGTCATCTTGGTCGTGGAACGGTGGATCAGATCTTCACCGTTGCAGTGTTGCTGAAGTCTTTATAGGAGTTTGACTCTCCAGTCTTCTATGTGTTGTGTGAGGCTTTTGAGACCGTGTCACCTGAGGCATATTGTGGAGGGTGCTGTGGGAGTATATGAAGTGCCAGGGTTGCTTCTAAGTGCTATGCCTTTTAAGCTTTAACCCTGATTTTATATACCTAAATCAGGAACAGTGTCCACAAATTTAGGCTTGTTCTTGGTGTGGGTTGGACCCTGCGAGGGCTGCCCCTTGTCTCTGATCCTGTTTGTAGTGTTCATGGACAGGATTTCAAAGCGCAGTCATGGAGAGGAGGGCTACTGATTTGGGAGCCTGAGGGTATTGTCTCTGCCTTTTTGCAGTTGGTGCGGTTCTGTTGCCATGTTCAATCCATTACCTTTAGCATAACTTGAATAGTTCAAAATCAAGAGGGAAGCAGCTGGAATAAGAGTCATCTCCTCCAAGTCAGAGGCCATGGTACTCAACAGGTGCAATGCACCCTCCAGGTCAGGTGGGAGTCTTTGCCTCAGGTAGAGGAGTTCAACTATCTGGGTGTCTTTTTCACAATTAACTAAAGGATGGAAGAGGCTGAAAAGAGCTTCCTTCTTAGGGTGGCCAGGCTCAGAGACTGTTTGGAGCTCCATCATCCAGTGGGACCACAGATTAGAGCTACTGCTCTTTTGTATCTAAAAAAAGGGGGGATACTTCCCCCTGTCACACTCCCCTCCTGTAGCTGGTACCCCTGCCCGCCAGTGCGTTGTTGGCTTTTGGTGTCTAAGGCTGGGTTCTTGGGTGTTTGCCGGCCTGCCCTGGTGGCTGCTTTCCAGAGTCTGGGTGCCCTGGCTCTGTCGAGCCTCTGTTGGGTGCTGGTATGACCTCAGGGCTCGGGTCTCTGTGTCCATGGCTGAATCTGCTTCGGCGTAATGAGTTGCCGGCAGGGCCTGTGGGCTCGTTGCTACACCCCCCTGGGGCTTCTGTATTGTGGATGCTGTGGGGGCGGGTGTTCGCACAGAGCTCTTCTCTGCTTCTCACTGGGTGGGGTTCAGTTGTCCCTGTCCAGGGACTCCTGGGGCTCTGGGCTTGGGGGCCACTGGATGTTTGTGGCTCCGGTTTTCCCTGTGTCATCATCAGGTCCTAGGGGGTGCAGATCTGTGGGTCCCCACACTCACTGTTGAACATTCTTATGGAGAAACCTTAAAGTGACAAGCATGCTCACATACACAATGGGTTGTGGTGGCCACTAAATACATCTTGTATTACCATGTACCATATACAATACTTTCTAATGATGTTATAACTACAATTATATACAGTATGCGTAGGTTGCTTGTTGTTGTGGTTTCTCGGTTTCGTTTTCTTTCCGCAGGTCTAGAGGCAGATTTGTGTGATGTTAATTTGTGTTCTCTCTATACCTCTCTCTCTCTCCTCTACTCCTATCTTCTTCTTTCCCTTTAAACCATTTCCCACTTTTCTGACTTTCTTTTCTCCTTTGTTTTTTGTCCTTGTGTCCATTACCTCTGAAATAAACCCAAAGCAATTCTAATAAAGTTTAATTTAAATATCAAGTGGAGCATTATGGCCAGCCGTAATGCTCCACTTGTGAAAGTAAATCTGTTGGGTCTCACTGTGACATAAGACAACAATTCTGAGTGCCACAATGCCAGACAGGACACGGGTGGGGGGAATAAGTTGAAATGGTTTGGGCATCTAATTGAGATGCCTTCTGGACATCTCCCTTTGGAGGTTTTCCAGGCATGTCCCACTGGGAAGAGACCTAGGGAAGACAGAACTCACTGTAGGGATTGTGTATCCTCTCTGATCTGGGAATGCCATTGGATACCCCAGGAGGAGTTGAAGAGAGTTAGTGAGGAGAGGGATGTCTACATTTGTCTCCTGAACCTGTTGTTTCCATGACCTAAGTGGTAGAAGTAAATTGAATGGACGGACAATCCTACATTACCAGAATATTGTTAGAGAGAAAAACACTGAGCATCATCAAAGCCTGACTTTGAACTGTTCTTCAGAGTTAATAAGTTATGTAGTTTCCAATCATAAGCTGGTTGATGGTGGGGTACGTTATATAAAATATTACTTTTACTCACATGTTCTGTTTGCAGGGTGTGTTGCAGCGCTCTGCATGGGCCAATGTCAGTTTAACACCAGAGATGGTGTCAGCTGGTCGATGGTAAAATTACAAGGGACTTGTCAGGAAAAGCACTCGTGATTGTTACCGGGGTAATTTATTGCTTGGATGTACTGCTATGCCCTTCTGGGGACATTGCCATTCAGGCTGATGGAAATGGCAACAAACAGCAGCAGGTCTCATTGCTGACAGACGCAGAGTGAAACACCTGAGACAGACGCAAACGCCTCAAGTCACCTGGATCCTATTTACTTGGGAGCTCTCTCCTTTTCAAGCAAACAAATAACATGTATATAGCTAGTCAAGCAAAACAGCTAAACAAAAGGCAAACACAGGCTGTTAAGCACACCCACACATGCCTGCCCATCCATTTGTATTACCTAAAATGCAGCAAATTGTGATGTGACTGGCTTCCTGTTCTAAAATAACATAATTTACGCACAAACACACATTTTATTGTACTTCTGGGTTTGCGGCTGCTGTACATGCAGTTTTATTTGACCATTAGTCTCACCTCTCACTAACCTTTGCATATGATGACACCTTGCAGTGCAGCTGCATTACAGCAGCCATGGTGGAAAGTTTAGTTCTTGCAGCGCAGGAAGCAACCAATCGAGTTCCAACTAATTGTGTGTTTGAGCTCAATAATGTCGTGATCTGTGTGCTTCTTTTTTATCTCTGCATTTAGGATCAGGTTTAGTTTGCATTTTGGGTCTGAACAATTTATTTGTCTTGCAATTCTTGAGTCTTACCTTCTTGGGTTCATTGTTCGCTGTGTTTATCTGTGCTCTCAGTAAGCTGTCAGGTCCTCTGTGTTTTTCCAATCAGGCCGACTCACCTGTTCTTTCTCACCAATCAACTCAGGTGCTTCCACTTTCCTACTCAACATCGCTCTTTATATTCAGTTTCCATTTCATCACTCTTATGCATGTTTGGTGCAGTGTGGTTCTTCTTGTGTTCTCTGATTTTAGCTGAGCTTTTTTGTTTTGCTTTGTTTTGTTTTTTTGTAAATTTATTTTTTTTGCTGCTTCAACAGCCTGTTTATTTTTTCTCTTTAAAAAATAGTTAATTTTTAGGCCTTGTATTGAGTCTGCATTTAAGTCATGTCCTTCTGCAAATCCAACAAATAATTATCACAAGAAATCTAAGCGCCAAGTAAACTTACCATTTAGATGCTCCAGCTCCAAATGTAAGTTAAAGAAAATACTTTTTAATCAAGTTCCTGTCCACAAGCCTTCTCATTATCGGTGTACAATTACAATGAGGAAATTATAAAACATGAACCAAAGGTCTGTTTGTGACCAATTTATCATCTTCTACTGTTTTCATGCTTTTCAGTCCTTTAACATCTATAACAACTTTTCAATGAAACCAGGATGATGCTACATTTAATTTCCCTTTGGGATTAATAAAGTATCTCTCATTTTTTATACTTGTTCAACTTTTAAAAACAGCAGACTTTAAAGCTCCAACTTCTCAAAGAGTGTGCTGCATTACCTTCTTAAAGCAGCTTTAGTGATTCTTCCATCTGACTCAACTGACAGTCCTGTTTTTTGGTGCCATCGTCTCCATCAGTCAGAGAACAGCAGCCGTTTGACGGCTCACTTTTAATTACAGACTCATTCACATACTTTAAATTGTGCAGGTACATTTTTTCTTGGAAAAGGAGACTATTTTAGTTATATTGTTCTGTCTTTCTGAATGAATGAATAATCTCTGATTCGGTGATACTCCATCTCCTCCTGGCAGGGTATAAAAACCTAAAGTAACACACGACAAACACGTTGAGCAGATATTTTGTTTCTAGTCAAAAAGCTTGGACATTAAGGGCTCACACGACAGAACTTGACATGAAAACAGTCCTAATTAACATTTAATTTCTTGTTCAAACTGCAATTTTTTTTTCTTTTCTAAGGTTTTTGTGTTGTTAATGTCTGCCTTCTTCTCAGTTTATTACAGCCACATACAGGATAAACTTTACAAAAATCAGATGAGAGTGTCTAGTTTGCGTATTCATTTGAAACTTCTAATTACTGTTGTAGATTAAAATATTAGTCTTATATTGACTTATTTACATATTTTCTTTCTCATTTGCTTTCACTTTTTTCCACTGTAGGCTGCAAAATGTGTGAAAGTGCATCCATGCAATGACTTAATAAGACTTAATACGCTTTTGGACCAGAAAATTAGGCTGACCACAGTGTACGTTTTGATTACTGGGACAACAAAGGTTGTTGAACTTGATATCTGATTTAAGTCAAATAGATCCATTTTAGTTTGGTCACACTTCTTATTGTGTTCTCAGCCCTGGCCTACTGTTTGTGCCTACAGTATCCATTTTTGTTTCTCCTGAATCAATAAAGTTAATCTTACTTTAGCACCAACCCCTTTCTCTTCTGTGCCGGCTACACACACGCACACAGACTATTTATTGACGTCCACATCAATATGAGAGAGACAGAAGAACATGAGCACAAATACACAAAAACACAAACAGATCCCATCCTCAAGCCTATGTGTCATCCTCACAGCCACACACACACACACATTTCAGCTCTTTAAAGAGCAGAGAGAAGCCTCTTAAGTTCCAGCACATTGCGTTTGTGATGAGACCAGCGGGCAATCATCGCCCATCTCTGCCAGTGAAATGAGCCCAAAATTGTGAAGAAAAGAAGGCCGTTTTGACAGGCAGGGTACAAATACAAGGTGATAGAATCTCAATGAGGCCTGAAAGAGAGAATGCATAAATAGATTAGATTGAAGGAACTGGCTCCACACAGAAAGCAAATCTAATTATGAGGCGGCTGTGTCTCCTGATTTTCGAATGGAGGGAAGCTCATCTCCACCCAGCGGAACCTGCTGGAGCTACTCGGACAACAGAAGCCACTGATGGGGAAAGAGAGACAGAGAGCCGGAGCGATGCATATTTCATTTTCCGAAAGGGAGGAGGGATTTCACAGAGAATCACAAAGACCCAGGTGCCGGTGATGTTTGGGAACAGAAATGGGCAGCCAGCTGTTAAAAATACAGCAGATAATAAGGTTACTGTGACACCCATAATGTTCATAACAAACTCTGGAGGAACATTGTAGGTGGTTATAATTCGTCTGACTCTCCTATCTGATGCTGTCCCAACAAAAGGTTGTGAGTTCTGTTTCGTCATTCTGGTCCTGTCACTGTTAGAGAGCATACATATCTTCTCTGGTTTGTTTTTGCCTTTAAAAATGGGTTAATAGAGCACTTACTGTCCTTGTGACTTTCTCACAACTTATCTAAAAGGGTTCAGCTTTTTTTAAAGATAAGTTCAGACCTTCTGAAGTGCGGTGTTGTGGAAAGTTTGTGAACAGTTAATGTTGCAGGGAGCCATGCTACAGTCTTACAACATGTGGATTAAACATTTCATTGCAATGACATTTGTAAGTATTTACACTGCCACCAGTTTCAAATTATTGTGATCCCTCACCTATTGTGGGGGTAACATTCAAGAGACCCCTGCGATATGTGAAAATCCATGAAGCAGCAACATTATATACTTTATTATATATACTGTATATATATATACAGGTAGTCCTCGACTTACAACGGAGATCCGTTCTCACGGCGGCGGCGTCAACCGAATTTGAGGTAAGTCGAAATGTACGTAAATACATGTGACGTACCTGTTTTACCAAGCGTGTAAACCGATTTCCGACGCAAGTCCATGGTGATGGCCTTCTTTTTCCTCAATGCACTGCCATCAGAAGAGTCCTCCTTGCATTTTGGGAGCCATAATGAAGGGCTAATGAAGGGCTAATGGCCTACT
>JARVGS010000222.1:12359514-12370400 GCA_031762315.1 Hypsolebias antenori | reverse complement strand
ACATCAAACCCTGGTCAGAAACATCAAGTCCAGGGTGACCAACAGACTGACAGAGACACTGATCATTTGAAGTTATCGATGGGTTTCTGCTTTAATAATATGCACAGTGTATAAACACTCACTCATACATTTTAGATACATAGATATAGATATATCTCGTTTGTACACAAACTTTGCTGTTTTTATTTTATTTTCCAGCCTGCTGTGCATCTGTAATTCATTTTTGGTCATTAAATTTGTTTTCAGGTGGCAGGAATAAACTTTGGTCTTAGTCCTACTAGGGCTAGCCATTACCTCATTATTCAGATCAGAATTGAATATTTTTCCAAATTAAGATGTCTCAAAAAGCTATCTATCACAGGTAAGACATTTACTAAATTTACAAACAAATTCAATTTATACATATTTATGTGTACATATATCTATATATGCATATGTATGTTTACATACAGTACATATATGCATGTATGCAATGCATGTATGCATATTCACATTAGTCTTTGTGTTTGTTAGAGCTGTGTGTTCATGCCCAGAGTTTGATATCTTGACAAAACTACATTTTTTACTTTTCAAGACTGTTTTTAAAATTACTCTGTTGTTAGTTTTTTAAAGAAAAGTTATTTGGGTAATTCTCAAAACAAAGTTCTGGTAGTTATTTCTGTTGCACAACTACCAGTTTATACCTTTTACAAATAAAAGCTTGTAACTATTTACCTTTTATTGACTTTATTCTATATTACTACTTTGCATTACTTCTAGTATTTATTCTAATATTTACTTTATTACTTTATCGCTTTGATAAAGAGATGAATCTTAATGAGTCTTTTGGGAGAGGGGAGTAGTGAGGGATTGGGGAGTCTTAGGTTGTCTAGGAAGTAAGAAGGGGGGTCTTTGAGGAAAATAGGTTGGGGACCACTGCTTTAGAGGTCTCCTCAACCCTAATGTGTTACTTCCAAATCAGTAAAAGTATTACATAAGCCTATCTGACATGTAACTTTCACAGTTACAATGACTGTGATGTTTTTTAAAGTCTATTTCTTGCTGTGTAAGCTCACAACTCTTAATTAAACCAGCACATTTCCACAGCAAAACATCAAGATAAAACCAGATACCTGACATTTGTGCAAATGAACACCAACTCTGTATTATTATTAGTAATGCCAGCATTAATAGCAACAATAATAATATTTTTAGTATGTGTGCATTCTCTGTAAATCACATCTTTCAGCTATGTGATTTGTGAGTCTAAGAAATTGTTTTTTCCCAGCAAAGTGGAACCCAGCAACTAATAATCCTTAAAACCTGACTCCAAAAAGGAAAAAGGGTATTAAAAAAGTGGATTAAATCTTAAACTTTTTTTGTTCCTGTTGCGTTTAACTTTTTTTGCACCTACACTGCACGTCCACGGTACGGGTGTGACCGCGACACACTTGTGGAGTTTTCTGTGTCGCAGCCTTGCCATCGTGGTTCAGTCCTTCCACTTTCCTTCGGGCTCCGGCCTGTCATGGCGGCTGCCTCCATGATCCTCTGCAGATCTGTTCAGTTCCGCAGGGAAACCTCGGATGTTCTGTGTCTGACGGACCCGGTTCTGGAGGACAGTCTGAGAACCACACCGCTAACAGTACCATGGTGCCATTAGACAAAAACAGTCCAAATATAAATCAGGTTCTAGAGAAATTTTTTAAGTCGTCTCATCAGATACAGAACCAGAGGTGATAGTAGGAAGGTTGGTTTGAACATTTTTCCCCCTAATTGAAATAATTTTATATATAAATCTCATGAACTCATCACTGATTATAGATGTAGGGATAAGTTAATCAACAGAGATAGGATTTTTCATTAGACTACAGGTAGTCCTTGGTTTACGAATCATCCGGTTTACGAAAATCCGGACTTACGTTTGCATCATAATTAATAATTAATAAAAATATGAAATAATTTTTTAATATACTTTTTTTCATGTGTACAGCACATTGTTGCAGCTGTGGTTGTTTTAAATGGCTTTATAAATACAGTAATGTATTATTAGTATTATTAGTATTTTTTTATTATTTTAAGCCGATTTAGCGAGTTTCCGGCAGCTTCCACCAGTTTCCGGTTTAGCTCTGGCTTCCACAGCTAGCTTCGAAGCATCCATGTTGCTGCGCGTGGACAAATGAGCTCGAGCTGAACGGAGGTTTTGCGGAGGGAGGATGGACGAAGGAAAGGCTCTGTGGACTAGGCGAAGCAGCAGACAGCTTAGCGTGACCGGAGGATGACACCGAGCTGCCGCATGGGCTAATGCTAATGCTAGGCCCACCGGACACAACGGGACCTGACGAGGCTATCTACGGCCGGGAGCTCGCATCAATGTCCGCCTGGAAGCCTAAGATGTCGGATGGACACAGGATAACATGTTCAATGGCGGACAAACAGCTGAAGCAACCTTTATTTTGGATGGTCTAACGCTAACGGAGACGGAGCTAATAGCAGGCCTAACACTAATGGCGGAGCTAATAGCGGAGCTAAGCCCCCCACCGGACACATGGACGCCACGGGCGGCGGAGACAAGTTGGGGGAAGTTGTTGTCGAGTGAAAGGCGTTGTTAGCTGCAGCCTTAGCCACTCTGGTTGTTACGGTGGAGGCGCTAACGGGCGCAGCTAATGGGGGAGCTAACGCTAATGGTGGAGCTAATAGCGGAGCTAAGCCCCCCACCGGACACACGGAGCGCAGCTAATGGCGGAGCTAACGCTAACTGGCGCCGCTTGTTTTGAATGGACACCGCGGAGAAACGGCTTTCAGTAAGCTATTAACTCTTTTTCTGGCTCCAAAGGTATGGAGTTAACATGCTAACAGTCCTTCCTGTGAACAGTTTGGACCGCGCGAAGCTGCAGAGCTCGGACGTGCAACGAGCTAATATGTTAAAAGACGGACAGGCTTGACCAGCTCAAAGTAAGAAATTAATATTTTTTATTTATCAATAAAATTTATTTTATTCATCAAAATGTACAGTACTGTACATGTATGTGTTTTTTGATCATTATGTAGGGTACTGTGTTAGGATAGGAAGTGCTTGGTAACTGTACAGTCGTGTCTAAGTGTCGGCTCGTGTGTTGTCCGACTTACGTTAAAATCGGGTTACGATCGGTGTGTAGGAACAGAACTCGATCGTAAGTCGAGGACTACCTGTATTTATCTGGGAGTGGAGCTAAACTCAACCACGAGAGCCCAATATCAGAGCCGAGAGCCAATGCTCTGTCAGCTCAGCTCCGCCGTGTCAAACCCCACAGTGTAGTGACTGCTCTGTCTATCATGCGCCTCCTGGGAACAATGTCAGCTGCTCACGTGGTGGTCCCACTGGGCCTTCTTCACATGAGATGTCTTCAGAGATGGATCGCCTGCCTGCATGTAGATCCGGTGTGCCAGAAGAGACGGATGATCTCTGTCCCCTCCTCCGTGGGAGCCGAGCTGCATCACTGGGGAAACCCCCTCACCCTGTCAGAGGGAGTTCCCATGAGCAAGCCTACATCACACGTCTCAGTGTTCACAGACACGTCCCTGTCAGGCTGGGGGGAAAATGCCTGTCCCAGATGGTAGGAGCACGGTGGCCAGATCACATATCTTCTCACATAAATGTGCTCGAGCTTCTCACAGTTTTAAAAGTGACTCAGCATTTTGCTCCTTTGCAGCAGGATCAGCATGTTCTGATCCACACAGACAACAGAGTGGCAGCAGCTTACATAAACCGCCAGGGGGCGTGCACTCAGCCCAGCTGTTACACATTGCGAGACAGCTGTTGTGCTGGGCACAAAAACACCTGCTCTCCATCAGAGCAGTGTACATCCCCGGTGTCCTGTACAGAGGAGCAGACATCATGTCGAGGGGCGGTCCTCGCCACAAGGACTGGAGTCTCCATCCCAAATTGATCTCTGGGATCTGGAGCAGGTTCGGCCGAGCAGCAGTGGATCTGTTCGCCACATGGGAGAACACCCAATGTCAACTGTGGTTCTCACTGAGTCCACGGAACGATCCACTTTTTGGGGTGGATGCCTTCGCTTACAGCCCGTGGCCCAAAAAGCTTCTATATGCGTTCCCTCTGGTTCCGCTCGACCCACGGGTTCTGCATCGAGTCCGGGAGGAAGAGCTGTCAGTCATCCTTGTGGCTCCCGAGAGAAAAAGCGCCCCGTGGTTCCTGAACGTATAACAGCTGGTGTCAGGCCGGCCGTGAAAACTGCCGTGGAGGGAGGATGCGCTCCTCCAGGCAGGAGGAGCAATCAGGAGCCACTCAGAAATAGGTCAGCACCTCTGGGTTTGGCTGCTGAACCGATCCTCTTAGAGAGGCTGGGCCTCCCACAGGATGTGGTGCGTACGATCCAAGGCACACGAGCCGCATCCACCACAGCGCTTTACACATCAAAGTGGACAGTTTTTCAGCGCTGGTGTGCGGAGAAAGTTGTGGAGGCCATTTCATGTCCACTAGGCTACGTTCTGTCATTTCTGCAGCAGCTGATGGACAGAAATTTAGCATTCAGTACAATCAAAACTTATGCTGCAGCTATTTCCTCACGTCATGAAGGGTTCAGCGACAGAACTGTTTTCAACCATCCATTGATGAAGCATTTTTTGAAGGCTGTATGGAGACACAGACCTGTGTCACGCCCACTTGCTCCTCAATGGGATCTGACAACGATGTTACGTGCGTTGGTTAAAGCACCGTTTGAGCCTTTGGATGAGGTTTCACATAAATTTTTGTCTTTTAAAACAGCCCTGCTGTTAGCTCTGACATCTGCAAAGAGAGTGAGTGATTTATCTGCTCCCTCTGTCACTCCCTCATGCCTTAGGATTCAAGCTGACGACAGCTCGGCCGTGCTGCGTCCTAATCCTGCTTTTACTCCTAAAAGCATCACAAGGTCATTCAGATTGAGAGTGATCACTTTGGATGGTTTTCATCCTCCTCATAATTCTGAGGAGGAAGCAACGTCTCACCTCCTCTGCCCCATGCACGCGCTCTTGTGTTATGTGGCGCGCATGGCTGCACTGCGCCGCTCTCAGCATCTGTTTGTGCATTACAGGGACAGCTCTGTAGGACGTCCTCTGTCCACTCATCGCCTCTCACACTGGCTGTATGAGGCTATTTCTGAAGCTTATAGATCATCTGGAATGAATCCTCCAGAGAATCTCAGAGCTCACTCCACCAGGGGGATTTCATCCTCCACGGCTCTGCATGGAGGGATGACAGTGGAGGATATTTGTACGGCGGCTGCGTGGTCATCACCATGTTCATTTATTCGTTTTTATTTACATGATGTCTACACTTTCTCCATGACCCATTCTGTTCTCAGGGTTCTGACAGAATGATTATTTTTCATTGAGCTTCATTTTGGGCTCACACCTGCCTGCATGCAGACGCAGAGTGAGATGTTTATTATCAGTCACAGTTCATGACTGATGATGTTATTGATCTGTTCATCATGAAGAGGTGTTGACCTGCTCTGTTCATTGTTACACTGTTACAGCTTGTAACCTCCGTTGTTCCTATTCACAGCAGAAGGTATGTTGTCTCAGCTTTTCTCTCACCAGAGATCATTCGTTTTTCTGGTGCGCCGCTGCGCATAGAGCTCGTAATTACGCACACAGAACGCTGAGTGATGAAATGTGTTTGTGCGAGCAGATGCTTCATATGTGTGTCTGGATGGACCCAGTGAGACATAGACTACATCCTGCTTCGCCTTTAACCGACTAGCGATAGCCTTAAAGGGCGAAGCCTATACGAACTAGAACGTTGGTTACGTACTGTAACCCCAGATTCCATGAGTATAAGCGCAGCCCTTAAAGCTTTGGGCCTCAATGGTTCCTGAATGGCTGAAGAAAAAAGGCTATTTGGGAGCCGATTGTCCGGTCTCACCATAATTTATACGGACTGGGTGGGGCCCGGCCCGGCCCACACAGCAGGTGGGCATGGACTAAAGTTTTCAGTGCTGCGCTGCGTGTGGAGGGATAAACCCACTAGTGATGGCCTTAAAGGGCTGCGCCTATACTCATAGAATCTGGGGTTACATTATGTAACCAACTTTTTAATTTAAAGTGTCATTCTTGTTTTGTGATTTGTACATCTGTGGTTTAGAATAAAGTTGAACCAAAGGCTGTATCTTTTCTTTAAACATGTTTGAGGGAAATATTCCTGATAAAAATGTTGTCCTTTTTTGATTTTTCAGCTGAGTTAACTTTAATTAACATTATTTATTAAAGTCAATGTGAAAACAGGATTTTATGATAAAGTCGGCACCGTTTATATATTTTTAATCTTCACTGATGAAGAAAACTTTTATTTTTTTTATACATACATTTTTTTTAAAACAACGTTTCCACCCTCCGTCTCGGACTCCCGGTCCTCCCACCTGCCAGGGCTCAGACTCCAGCCTTTGTGAGCACACGAGGCCGGGGCTCAGGGTCCGGCCTCGTGGTTCCTGGGTCGGCAACTCGTATGATCCTCCACAGCGACTCTGCTCGCTCATCAGTCAACAAACACAAAAAAACGCCTGGACTTCAGAATTAAACACAGTGTTGTCATTATTGTTTTTAAAAATCTTAAAAATAGATCCAGCCGCTGCGCCGCGTCCCAAGAAATTGCAAATGGCAGTGTCAGAGTGTTTAAATCTTTGATCATTTAAACTTATTGCCTTACAGTACTTTGACATGAAGTATCAGCCAGCTTGCTTCAACAAGTTTCTGTATTTGTGTCAACTCCCACTTATCTGTGGAGCACAAGATGTTATTTGGTGGAAACAGGACTGCACAAGAATGTTCTAGCTCGTGTTTAGACAGTACTTTGACATGACGTATCAGCCAGCTTGCTTCAGCAAGTTTCTGTATGTGTGTCAACTCCCACTTATCTGTGGAGCACAAGATTTTGTTTGGTGGAAACAGGACTGCACAAGAATGTTCTAGCTCGTGTTGCTCTGGTCAGAACCGATACGACTCCATATCTGTGTTATCTGAAACTGTCAGAAACTTGTGTTTCCTTTCATTACCCTCCCACTCTGACAATAAAAGACGAACGCAAGTTGGACTTCACTCTGACCCTGGTTGGAGTGATTTCCCTCTTTGCAAAGATCATTCATGAAAACTTATTCTTGTTCTCTCATGGGGTTATTTTTATTTAAAGGTGCACGTTAGGAAAAACCTATCAGGTGGATCAGTGAAAAGTTTCTGAGATCCAGTGACTCCTTCCCCGGACCAGTCAGAGTCCAGCATTCACGTTTTGGTCCGGACTCAGCTTGACTGAGCTCGGTCTGTCCCACCAGAGGAGCAGGGATGAAAAGAGGACTCGAATCAGCCTCAAATCAGTTAAAATATTAGCTAAAGTATTAATGCAAAAGGGTTCTTTTTGTGGCGCGGTGCCCATAGTTGGGGATGTGTAGGGGCAGTGTAAATGGGGCATTAGAAAATAATAATAACAGAACAATACCTCTTCTTGAACGGTTGTTATGAGATGGTTGAATCTCTCGGTCATCATCATCATCATGTGCTTTAATCGACTCCAGGACTTGTTGACAATATCAGTTTTAGCTTTTTCATAAAGTGCTGAATTTTTTGGCTGAAGTGTTGACGTGATGGATGTCGTATCAGAGCTCAAGAACTTTAAAGTCGACACATCAACAACATTCAGACGTAGATCCAGAGCTTTAAAAACTCCTACAACTTGTGTTATTGCTCTGGACTGATATGAATTACCTGATAAAGGTGGTTTAAATGTTGCTGTTATCAGGCTTTGCAACAAGCTGCTTTTCTTTCTTGTAGAAGACGTTCACGTTCAGATGATGTTTTTTCAAATGCGTTAGACGTGTTGCTGCTGCAGATCCAGTCTCCGTGAAACAACGTTGACAAACAGCTTTGGATTTGTTCTCATCTTTTAACAAGAAAGACATAACGTTCCCAAAGAGGAGACCGCAAACACAGAAATGAATACAGTACGTTTACATTTAAAATTTTTATGACTGCGATGAGATGCTAGACTGCTAACGCTACGTGCTGCAAGATAATAGGGCCCAGCTGAAACACGTTTAGGAATTTTAATTCCGGGGCGCATAATCTCTCGTTAATAAAATTTAATGAGTAAAAAAATGACAGAAACAGTACGCCGGTGGACCGAACCGAACGTGCTCTACCGAAACGGTTTGGTACACCCACGTGCACCGTGACACCACTACTGTCTACATCTGTAGGTTGTGTATTCTGAATGCTGTTTATGCTTTTGTCAGGGGAAACGTGTGTATGTGTGATACTTCATTATATAATGATCCTTGTGTGTGAACCATCTTATCTTACGCTGTGTCATTTGTTCTGAATGGTATGTTGTTACTGTTATTGGCATCAGTGGTGCCAGTAACAGCTGGCTAGATGCTCATCATGCCCCTCCCCCTCCACTGTAAGGAACCTTGAAGATGTTTTCTTTTATGTGAGACTGTTCTTTTTAGTAGCTGTCTGGGTTTGGTTCTGTAAACACTAGGACCAGAACCAAGGCAGAGCAAGCATTGAGAGTTTTGTGTACTTGTAATAAGTTGACTTTCTGTATTCTGACTGTTCCTCCAAAGCTTTGTGTTATTAGATTTGATGAAATCTACACCTGATCCTTTGAGAAACAGTTTTTTTCTATGACTTTTTTTATTTGAACATATTCTCTGTATACCAAATTTACCTTTAAAGGTAAAAGTTTATTTTATCTTAACCATTAATTTTTACTTAGTGTCCTGATTTTTCTTTGTTGTTTTTTGCATTAGAATGGGGGGTGGGGAAAAAGCACGACTCAAAATCCACCACTGACCTCATCAGTAATTGCAGTTTTAACTGAATGAATACAAATTGAAAGGGTAACTGTGCTGTTGCAGACAAATAACTGTTGGAAATCATAATCAAAGTATTGTTTATTTTCTGACAAATGTCTTAATTTTTTTCCTTGTTAGTGTGATTAAAATGTTATGCTTTTGTAGAGAGTGAAAAAAGTTGTTACATGTTATTAGTTGGTGTAAAAATAATAAAAATAAAGGCAGATTTTTTTTAAATGAAATAGTCAAGAAAGTACCTTCTTAATGTTTTGCAGGCTTTAAAATAACAACCTCTTTCTCAGTAATGGCATACCAATCTGAAAAAAATGCAATATCAGCTAATATTAAACATCTATACATTTGTACAATGGTGTTGCTTAGTTTGTCTCTGTTTTCTAAACTGAAGATGTTCCTGTATAAAAACAGTGGCAAACTAAACTACTGTAGTGGTGTCGTACAAATGTGTTGATTTATTAGTAGCTCATGTAACATTCTTTCACAGCAGAATGTTGTTGACAAGGAGTTGTTTTATAAACAATCACATTGTCTGACTTGTAACAAATGTTGGTAGAGAATGTGATGTCATCCCAAAGCAGTGTGTGACCAAGCTGGTGAGCAGCATGAAGAGGTGCTAGGCTGTTGTGGCTGTGTATGGTTCTTCCGCATACTTCTGCGGCTCCAGTTTTTTCAATAAGTAAATGAAGTCAATATGTTTTGTTTATGAAGACTTATTTGTTGAATCCCATAAACGACACCAAACAAGAGTCAACAGCAGAATAAGATGTTTGGTTTTGTCAGAGAAGATTTGACAAGTTTTACATGATCATCATCCTCATTTAGTTCATCTCCTAAAATGACAAATTCATCCAAAAGTTCTACTGTTCAAAATATTTCTGTGATAATTCAATCATGTTTCCAATCATTTTACAACAAGCTGTTTGGTTTAATACCACTGTAAATCAATGTTGAAAGTTTATTATCAAATTTCATACTTGATGATGTAAAAGCTTTTGTTTTATTTTGCTGTATTTCTTTATTTTATTTTACTTTTGATTGTAATAAAGCTTATGATTGTGGAATAGTTTGCATCCTGGTAATAATTTGAGTGGAATGTACTGATTTATTTTCATTAGACCAAAACAAATTATTTTAATGTGAGACCTCATTTTGAGAATCTTACATAAATTTACATCAAATTGCTGGTGCCCTGCTACAAGTCCAAATTTTTAGTTTATGTGTGTTCAGATGTTCCATAAATCAACCATAAACTGGCCTTTAGATGACAGTTGAACAAACATTTAGTGACCACCATAATATTAGTGTTTTTACATCAAGAATCAATTTAGATTCAATTCTGTAAGACCAATGACATTTCATTGTCCAAGGAAGTGCAGCCTGCTGGCTTCTCAGCATTCAGGACTGATCGAAATACTGAAGTCACCGGGAAGGATCGTGGAGGTGGAGTCTGTCTGTTGATCAGAGACGAGTGATGCCGGACGGTCGTGGTGAGAGAACACAAGTGCACCCCAGACACTGAGCTGCTGTGTGTCCCTGTCCGGCCTTTCTACCTACCCAGAGAGTTTCCACAAATATTTATCACTGTGGTATACATTCACCCAAAAGCTGACTTCAGCAAAGAAACTGAAGTTTTATATAACTTGTCACAGGAACTTTAATCTCTCTCCCCAGATGCACTTAAGTTTTTCCTAGGTGACTTCAATAACTGTCCTGCTAAAAAATCTCTTGGCACCTATATAAGTACATGTATATTGAATGTCCAACTAAAAAGAACAAGACTCTTGACGTGTTTTGGAAATATCAGAAATGCCTTCTCTGTATCCCTGCTTCCACCACTGGGGGCATCAGATCATGATGTAGTGCAGGGGTGCTCATTACGTCGATCGCGATCTACCGGTCAATCGCGGAGGCAGTACTGGTAGATCGCAGCGTGTTATTAAAAAATTGTTAGCCTATCAAACATCCCGTCACTTGATTGACATACAGTGCAACCAATCAGATGACAACTGAATCTTGAGCTTTAGCCTATCAAACATCCCGTCACTTGATTGACATACAGGACAA
>JARVGS010000222.1:12333840-12346794 GCA_031762315.1 Hypsolebias antenori | reverse complement strand
ATAGATAGATTATAAGAGGATTTATTTAAATAAAACAACTGAAGTCAGCACAAAATAATGTTTAAAGAAGCCTCGGCTCCTGAAGTTAGTTGTTAAAAGACTTTAAAAATAGAAAACTGGAACAAATTATGATAAAGAATTATCTACAACTTGATTGTATGCCTGGAATCTGATTTACTTCCCATGAGTTATAATTAAAACACGTTGAAGTTGAAGTTAAAACATTGAATTACTTTAACAAAAATGTCTGTTTTTCTGAGATCGTCAAAATTAATCCATCTGAAGCTGACATCTCTGTCAGTGTTTGTGAACTTTACTGCAGTTTTTAGTTTCTGAAGTACTGTGTCCGTGTTTGTCTCTGTTAGCAAAATATCCAATGACCCACTGAACTGGTTTTAATGAAACTCAGAAAATAATCATTAGGTGTACATCTGCTGATGAACTCTACCTGAGATAAGCTGCCACAGCACATCAGTCTTAGGCCCTGGTTTTATACGATGTGTTTTCTGAGTGAAACCACAGCTTTTCTGCTGCAGTTAGTCTGTTCACACGACAACAGTCTCTCTGAAACCAAAGGTCTCTGAATCCAGGTCAGAGTGGAGAATGTCTGATGAAACGACATTAGTCCAACATTATTACATATTGACATGTCATATTTTTTTATTTTTATGAATGAACTTTTAAAATGAAAAAAATAATTTTGGTGTAAATTAAATATTTAATCACGAAACTAAATATTTAGTTTACAAACTAAATGCTTAACTTGCCAGTTAAATACTGTATTTAGTTAGTAAACTAAATATTTATGTGTAAATTAAAAATTTACTTTCCAAGCTAAATATTTATTTTCAAAACTAAACATTTAATTTCCAAACTAAATATTGAGTTAAACAACTAAATACTTAACTTGCCAGTTAAGGTGTAAATTAAAAATTTACATTCCAAGCTAAATATTTATTTTCAAAATTAAACATTTAATTTCCAAACTAAATATTTAGTTTAAAAACTAAATACTGGACTTGTATGGTAAATATTTAGTTATTAAACTAGTTATTAAACTAAATATTTAGCTTGTAAATTAAATATTTAATTTACAAGCCAAATGTTTATTTTCAAAACTAAACATTTAATTTCCAAGTTAAATATTTAGTTTACAAACTAAACACTTAACTTGCAAGTTAAATGTTTAGTTAGTAAACTAAATATTTGGGTGTAACTTAAATATTTAATTTACAAGCTAAATATTTAGGTTAGAGCTAAATATTTAGTTAGCAAATTAAATAATTATTTTTGGAAATTAAATGTTTAGCTTGGAAAATAAATATTTAGGTCTGAGCTAATTAGCAAATTAAATAATTAGTTTGGGAATTAAATGTTTAGCTTAGAAATTAAATGTTTAATTTGAAAACTAAATATTTAGCTTGGACAACAAATATTTGGTTTGCAAATTAAATGTTTAGTTTTGAAAATAATTTATTTAACTTGGAAAATAAATATTTAATTTACACCTAAATACTTAGTTCACTAAGTAAATATTTAACATGGGTTAAGTATTTAGTTTGTAAATTAAATATTTTGTTTGGAACTATGACATTTATAAATGTATGAATAACATGGTGAAAATATGACTTTGAAAATTAACGTTACAAACAGCACCCCATATCCACTGAGTCTGACAAATAGTAACAACAAATAATAATAATATTAATAACAATAAAGCTCCTGTTTGACACCTGCAGGACGTCTTCATAAACCTGAACACAGGAGGTGTTTCTCTGTAGAAACTGGAGTTTTCCTCCCAGCAGTGATAATCTGCAGCTGCTACGTTCAATTATTTGAGCTTTTAGCAGCTGCAATAATCTGCCGCTCACAGACACGAGTGATTCGGCGTGGGCTCGTGATCTTCTGCCTCTGTTGCCCGTGACTCCGTCCTCGTGCCTCCTCCACATGCTCCATATGGGATTGGGATTAGAATAGCACATAATCCTGGTGCTGGAGGGGAGAATTAGCAAACCCAGAGCTGTAGCTTCAGCTGCATGAAGAGTCAGCAGGCTGCAACGTGCATCGAGTTTAGGAATTCAAAATCTGGTGTTGGACTTTAAAACATAAATAGGAATATTTGGCATAAAGATGCTTTAATCTCTGAATTTTAAATAGTTTTATTAACCTAAACACACACACACACACAAAAAAAAACCATTATTTCATGTTAACAAATGATGTGAAGCCACAACAAAAAAATTTAGTAGTATATCACAAGACGTCACACAGAGTAGGTGTTGTGAATGACTCGGCTACCACAACAAAAATTAGCCCAATAAAACTGACTGAGTTGTGGACACTTTTGTGCTTGCTGTGGCAGCCATCTTGAATTGTCTCAACTCCAAAAGTTAATCAGTTGTAAGTGTACATCCACTTATTTCCTTCTGAGAGTTTCACTGACATACATGAAGTGGTTCATGAGATATTTTGCTAACAGACAGGGTTGCCTCTTACTATAAAAGCAAACTTTTAAAGCAAATACTGTATCCAGAGCAAGTGCAACTCTTAGTATATGTTGAGAATTATTCTCAGCTACTATCACACAAAATTTTATCCTAATATTTGCTGAATTAACTGAACTATAATCATTTATGTGTTTTCTAAGCTCAGTTGGCTTTGACGGCCATCTGAAATTGGATTGACTCCAAAAGTTAAACATTCTTAGAGGTGTACTAAATTATCATTTCCTGAAAATTTCATTAAAACCAGTCCGGTGGTTCATGAGATTTTTTGCTAACAGACACACAAGCACAGACAAGGGCTCAAGAAAAAACATTATCGCCCATCTTTTGGCTGCATGCGATAATAACCTTTTTTATTCGTGCTACGGACAAAATTATTTAATAAACCAGTTGATTTGTGTAGTTCCACATCACAGTAAATAACATTTCAGATACTTTTTAAAAAATATTATCACATTAAAAAAAAAATCCTCAGAGTCTTTTTGACAGTTTGGAACCAAAGATGATGTAAAACTCCAGCTGCCTCCAACAGACACCTCGTCCAGGTTTACCTGTCATGAAGTCGGTGTCCGGCACCGACAGCGAGTCGCTGAGAAAGCTCCCCTTCAGCGAGGGTCTCCTCTGCAGGGTCTCCTCCATCTCCACGCCGTGGTCCAGCAGCTCCTCCATGACCCTGATGGACCAAGTCCTCCTGATCCTGGGAGTTCTCCCAGGACTTCACCTTCCCCTGCTCCAGCTGTCCCCTCCCTCTCCTGATGTCCTGTGAGGAGGGTGATGTCACTCTCAGGACAGATTAGGGACACCATAATCCTGCTGAAGCTGCGGGGGAGGACGAGACGACCGAGGGAGGCTCCGTTTCTCCTCGTGAGTCGACAACTTCAGAAGGGAAGAAAGAAAAACTTTCATTAACAGAAGGAGGCGTTCGGTGACTCCTCCTGACGTGTTCGGAGAAGAAAACACCTCTGGCTGAAGAAACAGCTGGATTTGAAGTGGTGTGAAAAGCTGCACATAGTCTCCAGAAGAGCTGAGGTCCTCAGTTCTTCTGGGAGGACGAGGAGGTGCTGGGATTAGAGAGCAGGACTTGATTAATTACAGTCATCAGGAGGACAATAAGCCGGATGTGGTGATTATTAGATCAGCAGTTTGTGGGGTTGGTTCTGATGGAGCAGGTGTCTCTGTCTGCTGATCGGTCAAAAGACCTTCTGGTTCCTTTGGAGACAACCTCCTCAGAGTCTTCAGCAAGGACGCTGAGCACAAAGATCCTAAGCTTATCTATCGCCTGCTGTTGGAAGCTAAAGAGCGATCATGTTTTTATGTGGGAACTTGGCAAAGCATCCCAAGAACCACCTGATGAATTCTAACTAAACTTCCCCTCAGATGGAGATTAAACAAAGAACAAGACTTCCTGAGTTGATCTGTTTCAAAATGGCTGCCACGGCCTGCTAACTTTAAAACAAATGGTGAAAACTGTCATTTTTACAGATGTTGAGCTCAAATTTTGGGGTGGCAGTAGGTGAGGCTGATCCCCAGCTCACTTTCAGAATCAGAATCAGAATAAGCTTTATTATCATTGCACCGAGATGCAGCGAGAACATGCATACGTACGGTCATCCATAAGATGGGCGGAGTGCACGTAGCTGCTGCTACGATAGCGCGGCCTTCTTATCCTTTTCAGAATACATTTAGATAGAAAAGGGGAAAAGGCCATGAGAGGATAGCGGTATTACAAAAAAAATCTCTTCACACCTTGTCCTAACAGGACATGATTTAAGACATCTAAAAGAAAAACTCTTCTAGAAAGCACATTCATGAACACGTTACATATGCATTTGATGACGAGGTGGCCCATGAAGCACTTCCAGACAGACCATAGTCCTGATAAGATGTGTGTCAGCCAACACAGTTCTGAGAAGTCTGCACAGAAGTTCTTGGGGGGTGCTATAGATGAAGCTTTTCCGTAGTTTACACATTTCCCAGGAGAAACTGATATGTTAGCATGTTTTCGAGGCCAACCAGGGGAGTCAGATTCAGATAAGCCACATGTGTTGATTTTCCCCTCCAGGGTGGTTTCCAACATGCTGGCGAGTCTCAAAGCCGCAGGTGCTGCGATTCTCACAAATCACTTGCATCTTACGGTTTATCTCATAAATCAGCTGATTTTGAGTACTCGAAGCACGAACCAAACCTTCACAAGGCAGGCAGCCTGACGAGGTCCAAATCAGCTGCAGCTGTCTTCTTCTTGTATGTTGATAGACCAGGAACCAGCCGATTCCAAAAAGCAGGAAACCTGTTCTCATAAATCCAATTGTATATGTCTTCAGCGTCCTCCTGAGATTCTCAGCAGAACATAAGGGCTCTCCAGGACTCTGTCGCTCTGTTGAAAAAATGTTGTTGATTGCGTTGAAAGTCCAGTTGATCAGATCCATCACAGCAGTTTTAGTTTTGGATGATGTGTAAAATAGGAGCTCCGATACACAGAGAACAAAAAGAGCAGGAGAACAGGAGAGGGAAGAGAAGGCGTCCGCCTCGTACGAGAGCGAGTGAGGAAAAAAGTGAGGTTTCAGAGCGCTAAACGGCACTAAAGCTGCCATTTCCTATTGTGTGTCAACTCCGTCTGTCTGTTAGTAAAATATCTCAAGAACCACTGGATTCTTTCAGAAACACATCGATCGATTCACTTTTGGAGTTAATACAATTCAAGATGGCCGCCACAACAAAGTGACCTCAAAAAGGCTGTGATTCAGTCCATTTTACAGATAATGTGCCAAGATACCATACCACTTTATTTATAAAGCACTTTAAACAGTGACAGTGATGTGGTAGTAGCTGAGAGTCATGCACAACACACACTCTGAGCACTAACGGGCATACGATCTCAATGTCTTGAGCTCCTTTAATTTTATTGTTTATCTTTTTACTGCCAGAATTAATTTGCATCTTTCTGCATTTCTGTGTACGCAAATATTTGTATTATATTATTTGAGTAAAAGTACATAATAAAAATCATTCCTGGGCAAGCAGACGTTAAGAGCTGCATTTCACTCAGTCTCATTATTTTAGTAAAATGTGTTCTGAGTATTTGAGCGCATTTATAAAAACTCTAAAGGAAGCAGTAAAACTGGTGACACATCTCTCCTTAAAGAAAACTGTTTCAAAATGTGTTTACACTCATCAAAATATTACAACACGTCAACATCATGCGGCATATTTGAAACTTTATTACACTTTTTTTATTCCCTAGAAAATCGTATTTTTTTCATTAAAATCGTTTATTATTGTTCAAACCTGTATTAATTTATTAATAATACTTTGCATGTACTTAGATTGAATCATTTTACATGTAGTCTGGTCTTAATTTAACCTGTTTATTTATTGTGTGAATGTTTATGAAGCAGCGCTGTGATCCATTTTTATTCCATACATTTTTGGGGGTGATTCTCGTCCTGCATTCAAATTATTTCAATAAATCATATATCAAAACGTTCAGCTCATTTAGGACAATCCTGCTATATCTGTGTAACTTTAGCCTTTTCTGCCACTCTTTTCCCTCATACAAAATGAATTGAGCTCATTTTACATCCTTCATATCTTTCAATCTGTTTACAACTTTTTACTGCTCTTTTCACGGTTTGTTCTGCTTCAGCTTCTTTCAGCCTCCTACTGCAAATATAATCTTTTTTTCAGCTATTTTGTGTTCATTTCATATTCTTTCTACTAACTACAACATTTTTGTGCTTATAACTTCTTTCTGCTAATTTCAGCTTGTGCTCATTTCAGCTTATTCATGCAAGTTTCAGCTTTTTCTACTAATTCAGCTACTATTTAGCTGTTTCATTCCAACTTTTTCAGATAATTTCCACTTTTTTGTGCTCATCTTTCAGCTTAATTGGTCAAATGTGGTCTTTCTGCTTTATTTAAGCTTGTTCTACCTTTTCAGCTACCTTTTTAGCATTCTTAGCTAATTTCAGCTGTTTTCAGATAAATTCAGGTTTTTATGGTAATTTCTGCTACTTTTAGCCTCCTGTCAACTTCTTTTTGCGAGTTTCAACTTTTTCTGCCGCTACTTTTTGCTGTTCTGTGCTAAATGTAGCTTTTTCAGCTAATCCCACTTTTTATTTTAGCTCGTTTCAGCTCCTTCCACTTCCTTCTGGTAGTTTAAGCTTCGTTCTGCCTATTCACCTACTTTTCAGCTATTTTGAGCCAATTTCAGCTTTTTAGCCAACTTCCTAACTTTTGTGCTCATTTAAACCGAATTCAGCAAATATGTGTTCTTTATACTTTATTCTGTTAACTTAGGCTTGTTCAATTTCAGCTATAATTCAGCATGTTTTAGCTAAGTTCAGCTGTTTTTCCAGCAAGTTCTTCAGCACTAAGCATTCACACTGCATTTTTACAGGAAATTCAGTTGATCTAGTTTTAATTTAACTCATTTATTCCCATCTTGTTGCAAGTTTTGTCGTCTTTTGGCTGATAAATATCGTTATTAGGAAGAACAGTGCTCACTCTCACAAAAAGGGGGACATTTTGTCCACAACTTACAAAAACAAACTAAAATATGAATTTCTCTGCAGTAAGAGTATTGTGCCAGGCAGGAGGCTCATCAAGCAGCGACTCAGGTCAAACAGTGTGAACAGATTTATTATGACACAATGTTTTATTCTTCTGGCTGCTCTTGTTGACATGAGGTCTGAACAGGGGCATATAATGACTTTGGGGGTGGTGGATATGAGGGAGGGTAGGAGTTAATTTATTCATATAAACAGATTATCCTGGACTCTGTGTCCCGGATTAAAAAAAAAAAGTGGAAATTAAAAACATGACACCAATCTGAACCTGGTGTCTCACAGCTGCCCTCCTGTGGACACTCTGCAGCATTACACCCTCCAACTGCTGCCCTCTGCCTCCCCATCTCTCACCAGGAAGTCCAGTTTTCACCTGGAATTGGAGGTTTTATTAAGTACGGATCACTTATCAGGGCTTCTAAAGAAAGAAACGTGGAGAAGAAATAAAAACCACACAAACTCATTTTCACAAAGGACTTCAAATTTATAATCTCTCTAATGTTACATGAAACCAGTTGGGATGATACATGCTTTGAATCAGAATAAAACAATGCAACAGGTCTGCAGCGAGCATGACAGTGACAATTATCTGATTACACACACTTCTTCTACTCCCCCAAAAAATATAAAATAAAAATCTAAACTCTATCCCCCACACTTTAGTTTTCCTCCAAACGTATGAAAATATATGCCGACAGTAAGCATCGATACAGGCCACGGAGACAGCAGGAATCTCACGAGCCGCTCGAAGGCTTTTGTTTCGTCTAACCGGGTCCGAACTCGCGCCTCCGAGCTGAAACTTTCTGTCCGGTGCAGCTCGGCCTTGTTGCCATGGAGACGAGCGAGGCAGCTGTGCCCATGCAATGCCTGCAGGTAATCTGGTTACACGAACAATAACTTACAATCTCATCCATGTCTTGTTTCAAGGCTGGCCAGCACTTGAGGGGGAGACGAACACGTGGCTTAATGAGCTTTCCAGGAAGTTGTTGCATCTTCCTCATACGGGTTCTGAAAGTTTCTGCTCAGCCCTCGACGAGACAACTGATCCAGGACCACCGACATCGCCGATTACCTGGCACCCAATTTCCACAACGTCTTAAATAAGTGTTCACACCCTTTAAACTTTTCTACATTTTGTCGGGCTACAACAGAAAGTCGGAGACAAATTATTCATATTTTTACTTTTATGTGTATCCAAATGAAACTCGGCGTGCATTTGTGCTCAGCTCCCTGTACTCCGATGCAGAGGTCCTACCCTACATGTTTTATTGACTTGAATGAACGAGTGATTAACGGACTTCTGCAGAAGTTGACGAGCAGGGAAAGAAGTCAAACATGCAGGACGGTGGCCCTCGAGGGCCAGAATGGGAATCACAATCCAGTGAGACCAATTTCCATCAGAGGTCACCAATTTGGTGAATAAAGTGCATAACTAATCTTTAAGACAGCTGTTGTGTGTCGGTCACAGATGTGCGACAATGATCAAACAGCATCATGAAGACCAAGGAACACACAGCACTAATCAGGGATAAAGTTGTTGAGACGTTTAAAGTAGTATTTATGTTATAACACAATACCTATTCAATTTGTGCTTAAAAATGGAGGTCAGGCATAACTGCACACCCACCAGGACACGGCTGTCCACCTAAAGTGGGCCAGACAAGGAGAGCATTATTTATTATTAACCTGCGCTTTGTGAAGGAAACTGGTCGCACTGGGTTTTAGTTAGAGGCGTCAGAGTACAGACGGCTGACAACACTTTAGTTTTATTCGTACAATACTTTGGAAAACCTTCACAAGTATGGAGCACACGTGTCGAACTCAAAAGCCACGGGCCAAATCTGGTCCCCCAAGATGACGATTTAAATGTAAAATATTGTACATCTTCTCATTTTTTCTTAAAAGAAAACTGATAACTACATGAGTTAGTAGACTTCTTATGCCAGCTGGCTGACTTTGAAGCCAGAAAGACGGCTGGAACCTTCTGTCATTATTGATCCTGATGAAACACGTGAGACAGATTCTTGTTCATGAAGCTGCAAACAAGAAAAGCTGTCAGGTGTCTGACTCGAGTTAACGTATCAGCTGGACGTGGACCGTGGCTCGGACAAAGTTTTTACATTTCGGCTCCTTTTGGTAACAGAGTCTGACGCTCCTTCACGATGTCCAACCATGGTTCTTGAGGGCCACCATCCTGCGTGTTTCAGCTGTTTCTTTGCCCCAACACACCTGCTTTGAGTCAATGGGTGATGAACAGGCTCCTGCAGAACCTGAAGAGGTAACCACTGGACCAGGTGTATTGGTTGGTGGCCCTCGAGGACCAGGACAGGACATTTTATATCTTGTAAAATCCCAGTAAAATGGTTTGAAGTTTGTGGATGTAACGTGAGGGAAAAAGTGGAAAAGTTCAACGGGTGTGAATGTCTGTTTTGTAAAGTGTAATTTAGAGGTGTGTGTGTCTTAAAACAGGAATGAAAGCTCAGGTGGCCACGATGTTCTCCTCCCAAACAGAACCTTCACTGTGCTGTTATGTCTCCAAATCTGGGGGGGGGGGGGTTTCTCATCTTCACCCCCTAACATCATCATCATCATCATAATAATAAACATTTACATTTCCATCATTAACCTCACAGATTCTAAAGCTACTAATGAACAAAGTATTTCTGTCCTGGAGCACAAAGACGCAGGATAGAAGCTCATTGATTAGATAAAAGTATTTCCAAATAAGTTAAACCGACATGGTCAAATATTCTACTTTTCTCCATTTAAATATTTTCTTTTGTCTCACTTTAAATATAATTATTAGAGCTCTTGCAAATATACTACACTGTGCATTGGCTGTTTGTTTAGAGTGCCCGGTGCTTCCTGATTCAGATATGTACACTTCATTAGAGGGAAGGTCGTGACGGCATCAGGGCCCTTCGTTTTTTTTATTTATTTATTTATATTTCATTTGGTCAAACCTCATTTAACACTGCGACAAGTTCTTCCTTTTTTTTTTTTTAATTAGTCTGAAATGAACTAAAAAATAATGCATATTCTCTTCTTGATTTGTTAGGCTCATTTTCAAAAATAGAAAATCTAGAAAATATATTGCAAACGCCATCTTAGGAAATCGACATAATAAAATATTCTTAGGAAGGAGAATAAATATATGATCTATTTGAAGAATCGGGGGGGGGGAAATTGTCAGGATTTGATTTAGTTTGGGTTGCACTGCCCTGAAAGAGGGAAAGTCAAAGATGGCTTTAAGAGTGTGGAGAGCTTTTTCGGCTTCTTGAAGAAAAGGGGCGCTCGCTGCTGCGCAGGAAAGCAACCAAGGGACTCCTCCACTTTTCTGATTTTTTTTTTTTTTTTTTTAACTAAACTCACATTTCAACTCCACTCGAGTGAGAACACCTGCAGGTTAAAAGGCAAAAAGGAAGAGCGTGGTTTGAAACCAGCCACAGCTCAGCTTAAAGTATCAACCCACATCTATCACAGTGCTACGTTTGTCCTCACATCCGGACGCCTTCTGCAAATCTAATCACGTCAACGCACGTTAAAATTATTCTATATCCACAGAAGCGTGTCGAAGCTGACCACACGACAGGAATGACTGGTAGGATCTGTTCAGAGCAAGCTGGGCTGCAGGTCACATGACGCGCATGCCGACTCCTCCACCGGTCGCACATTTATACAGTCAAGCAGCGTTTAATGTTTCCTTCTAAAGCATCCTGCTAATATATTAGCAGGAATATTAAAAAAAGGAGTTGATTGTGAGTTGATGGTAAAATGCAGTAGTGCAATCTAACATGAGAGTAAGCGCTGACAAGGAGGAGACGGCAGTCCTGGCTCGAGCCACGTCCTTTGGTTGATCTTGGCTCTGACAGGACTGAGTGGACGTATAGAAAATAGAATTTACTTTGTTAAAATGTAGATGATGAACATTTTTCCTAATGTTTCGCAAGAAGGTTTAAAAAAAAAAAATCTAGAAATTTCTTTGTCACACTCGACGGCAAATGAACTATTTTTGCATTTTGATCTGTGATGAGTGGTCTCTACAGTTTCCCAACACTTTACAGTCAACACATTAGTCACTGTTTGCAGACTGAGCCCAGCGTGCTCTGTCGTCTGCTAATCGGTTTCTTAAGTTGTTTGTGAGCCGTCTCCAGCTCTCCCTGCCAGTCAGACGTGAAGTCAGGATAAATATGAGGAATGCTCCGGAAGAAGGCGCCTCGAGCCTTTCCAAGACAACACGTCATCAAATCAGCGGCGCTTCTTCAGTTCGATACAGATCAACGCTGAACCAACGGCGCAGAGTCCCTACACTAAGGCTCGTTCAGTCGGGGTCGGGGAAGGAACCTAAAGACTTCATCTAAATCTACATGTTGGGTCTGATTGCATAAAAGCCTCCTACAAAGCCATTCTCATGTTTAGATCAGAGGAAATGAGATGAAACTCATCATTGACTGATCTTTTTTACCCCAGCGGGCGGAGAACGGAACAGGACTGTTGTGCTAAGATGCTTCAGAGGAAACGGAAGGAACTGGCAGGTTTGACGCCACTAAGATGACAAATGTGATGAATGACGTTTGCCTTGTTGGCTTTTCAGACCAGTTCTGGTGCTCTGACTGAGACGAACCGTGCGTGTTCTACAACCCTTATGTGCTTCATATCCTGGTCGGAAGGAGTATTCATTCCTTCAAGTGCTCTTCCTCTGTGCAGGGGGGCGGAGCTACGAGACAATTAATTCAAAGGTGCGACAGCCTTCTGCTCCTCTACTGCAGATTTTTCAAGATGCGTCCATAACGGAAGTCGTAGACGTGCCGGCAGAGGTACACCAAGTCGGGGTCGACGTCTGTGGGCACAGAGCGGTGGGAGGGGGGCGCGAAGTCAGGGCGGAAGGGCACCGCGCTGGCCCCACCAGGTGGAGCGCCTTCGGCACGCCGCTTTATCAAGGCACAAAATCTGTGGAAGTAATCAAAAGATGACACACATTACCTGGAAACTTTTCCTGGCCTAGATTTTATACAGAACTATTACCAAGAGACAAAAACATAATAATAAAATAATAAAATAATAATAATGTGTCGTCATCGGAGAAACAGAGTACACATTTTCTGTTCTAGAGATTCATGAGTCAGGATACAATAGAATATAATCTAGATTTTACCAGGTTTTACTTAAATTTATATACACATATCTGAACAAATGTATTAAACAGGCACAAAATGGAAAAGCTGTGTGAAAAACTCACCCATTATTAAACAGCTCACAGCAGCATCTCTGCTACAGCAGAAATAACTCCTAATAATCAATTTCCAAAAAGTTTTTTTCGTCACTTACGTGGTTGTGGAGAAATTTTGGGCCACTCTTCTTTACAGTGATGCTTATTAAGTTCATTGGGGTTTGCAGACACACTTCGACTGGACCGCTGCAACACCTCGACACATCAAAGTTCATGCTCAATAATCAAGGTAACAAAATCCAACAATGTTCAATCAGGTCATCTGGACGGTTTCTTTTTTTGTTGGACGTTTCATCCTTTATCCAAAGGACTTTGTCAGTTCGAGGAGCCACAAATTCAGTCCCACAAGCAGCACACTCCCATAGCCAAAGGACTCATGAAGTCCTTTGGACTAAGGACAAAACGTCTCAACAAAAAATGAAAGACCTGACTGAACTTTGTTGGATTTGCTACCTGGATTATTGAGCATGAACTTTGATGTTTTGAACTACTTGGACTATGGCTGCCTCAGAGGAGTCGACTAGGGATGCACGGATCCACATTTTCTTACTTCCGATCCAATCCTGATATTTAAAACTGGATATCGGCCGATACCGATCCAGTTCCGATATCATGATCATCATTGATTTTATATGAGGCTGTAATAATCTCCTCTCAA
>JARVGS010000222.1:12293304-12303547 GCA_031762315.1 Hypsolebias antenori | reverse complement strand
AAAGCAAGTACTTATTTACTTTTACTTAAGTAAAAACATTAATATGGTACTTCTACTTTTACTAGAGTACATTTTTGGCTGTTTATTTGTACTTTTACGTAAATACAGTGTTTGAGTACTTTCTCCACCACTGCTGAAAAGTGAGCAAAACAGGGATGATGCTCTGTTTTGATATAATCCTGAATAGATTTTAAAGCATCATTTTACCAAATTACATTAACATGAGTTTAACAAAATCTAACAAAATCAAACACTATTTCCTAACATTTAGAATTAATAGCAACATTATGATAGTATTTTTTAAATTAAAAACAAAAAGATGACAATATATGACTACCAGTAATCAGAAAGGACAAGTCTTTTGGCCACAACACTCAATCCTTGTTTTACTGTGATTAGATTATAACCAGACTGATCAAATCTTGTGACCCCTCCATCTCTGTCACACGCTCTGCTGTTTTCAGTCAGTTTAAGCTCGTCACCCTGCCTTTTTTGAAAGACATCACTGACCATATGAAGTCTACTGGATCTCCAAACGACCCCATCCCACCTCCTCGTTTGAAAGAGGTTTTTCACACGGTGGTTCCTTTTGTGTCCCAAATAATAAATGGTAGCTTGGCAAGTGGACAGGTACATGCAAGTTTTAAACATGCAGTTGTGACACCACTGATTAAAAAACCCGGTCTTGACTCCACAGATATGTCCAATGTTAGGCCTATTTCAAAACTGCCCTTTGTATCAAAGCTCTTGGAGAAAATTGTGTACAACCAGTTAACAGCTTACTTAAATGACCATAACCTTCTTGAACTGTTTCAGTCCAGTTTTAAAACTCACCACAGTACTGAGTCAGCACTGTTGAAAGTTTTCACATTCTTTTAGCCACAGACTCTAGTCACTGTGTTGTTTTGATGCTGTTGTCCTAACAGCTGCCTTTGACACAGTGGACCATCACATCCTCCTGTCTCATCTGGAGAACTGGGTGGGCATTCAGGGTCCTGCCCTACAGTGGTTTAGTTCCTATTTAACAGAGAGAAGCTTTTGTGTGTGTTTTGGTTCTGTGGAGTCCTCTGTAGCACCTCTCACATGCAGAGTACCGCAGGGATCTATACTTGCCCCCCCCATCTTTTTTCCCTGTATTTACTAACTCTGGGATATATTCTCCGGAAACATGGTATTTCTTTTCATTTTTACACCGATGACAGCCAAATTTATGTTCCATTGAAACAAGGTAAACAATACTCCCTGAAACAACTTCTGGATTGTATGGCTGAAGTCAGAGTATGGATGTCGCACAACCTTTTACATTTTAATAAGAAAAAGACAGAGGTCTTGTTATTTAAGCCCAGTTAGGGTTCCAAAGTTCATGCTGATCTGGGTCCTTTAATACAACATCTGACTAGGACAACAACTAACCTGGGTGTAAGGCTGGAAAATGATTTTAAACTGGATGCTCTGATTAAATTTGTGGTCAAGTCCAGCTTTTATCACCTGAGACAACTGGCCAAGGTGAAACCATTCCTATCACAACATCATTTTGAGTTTTTAATCCATGCTTTCATCACAACTCGTCTGGATTATTGCAATTCACTTTACATCAGTCTGAGCCAGTCAGAGAGTCAGAGTCAGAGAGTCAGAGTAATCTTTATTGACATTGCACTGGGTACAACGTAAACATGTACGCACAGTCATCCGAAAGATGGACGGAGTGTGTGAAGCTGCAGCTATTTTATCAGCGCGGCCATCCCACTCCTTATCGGAATGGTAATCTTAGATATGATATGAAGTCGAGTCATTGCTGACTCGACTTCAACTGGTTCAGAATGCTGCTGCTCGCCTTTTAACTGGTACCAGAAAACGAGAACGCATCACCCCTGTCTTAAAATCATTACACTGGCTCCCAGTTTGTTTCTGGATTAAGTTTAAGGTTATTTTGTTTGTATTCAAGTCTTCATGGTCTCGCCCCACAGTACTGTCCGAACTTCTCCAGCAAATACATTCCCTCACGCTCTCTGAGGTCAGCAGATCAGCTGCTGCTGGTCGTACCAAAGTCCAACAGGAGGCTGAGAGGTGACAGAGCATTCTCAGTCGCTGCCTCTAAACTGTGGAATTAGCTGCCTGTGCATGTCAGACAAACAGACTCACTTCCTGTTTTTAAATCTGCTCTGAAGACGCATTTTTTCTCTTTGGCTTTTAACACAGCTTGAAATGTTGGTTTTACTGTTTTTAAGTTATTTGTTTTATAGTTTTTACCTGCAGGCTGCAAAGGTGATCAGTTTCTGTGATCAGCACTGAAATACATTTATTGGTACCGGCTGATCACACAATTTTTAACGGAAATCGGCCGATCATGATCGGTGGCCAATCGATCAGAACATCTTTATCTACAAAGTATCATAATGATTCTCAAGCTATTTAGATTCCAACTCACTAAACAACACAGGCAGAAACTTCTATTACAATTCATTTTTAGTAAAGTTCATTTCAAAACTAAATTTATTTTTTGAAAGCTCTTGAAAATATTTCAAGTGAAGTGGTACCAAATGTCATTTGACAAAGCAAAATTCTGGAATTATACATCCTTGAATTTACCCTGAACAATGTAAATAATAATAATAATTATGTTCCTTTCTTATTATTGCCATGAAACTTTTAGCAAACATTGCTTAATAATTGTGCTGCTTTAGTCATTGTTTGAGGTAAATATTCATTAAGTTATTTTTATAACTTTATAACTATTAGTATTTTTTCAGTATGAAGACTGAGTTCATCAGGCACTTCTTACATGAACATAATAAATTCTACGAGGCTTAGTAAAGTATCAAATCAGCTAATATTTAGTACATGATGGCTACTTAAAAACAGGAGTAGGTTGTTTGTGCCTTCAGGACATTCAATCAACCCAACAGCACACACTCAACAATTATCAACCCAGCAGTTTTTAGTGTGTAGATTTAATATAAAAAGAGCAGCACAAAAATTGTCTGAAAATAGAATCTCTCAGTTGTCACAGTTTATCTTCTTTGATGAGCCATTTCTGCACAAATCTTAAACGTTTCTTTAAACTATTTATGAAAAATCTGGTTTTCTGGTACGTAAATTCACAACCAGACAGAATAATTACATAAAACAGCAAGACAGCATCAGCCTACTCTGAAGCAAAGAAACTATTTACAAACCATTATAGCTCAGAATTATAGAAGAAAATGTATTTATTAAAACTAGAGGAATTTAAAATGTTAAAGAATGTCACCAGAATCTAACATTTGAGGCTTTGAGGGCAGCCTAAATTATTCCACGTATCGAAGAGCAGTGAGTCATGTTTTATCATCAAAATGCTAAACTTGATCATATTTTCACCATGATTAACTGACTGATTTATACTTTCTACTTTGATTATTTACATTCTCAAACCCATCAAACAAACATGCACAAAATATTTGGCATACACCATGCTCTTGATAATGCCACTTGGGTTTGAACCTGCAGCCTCAGGATTATGAGACCGTGGCACAAACCAGAGCCACCCATATTTATTGTACTGTAACTACCGGTAACTGAATTAGCACAAATTAAGTCAGTGCAAAGTGGAGGCTGGATGCTTTGAAACGTAAATTTTTTCTTGTTTTTTCAGATGCAAAAAAGTAAAACAGATGTTTTATATTTCATTCTGAAATGAGAGCAACATGCTGAAATAAGAGAAAACAGCGTATCAATCCCATCGTGCTTTTATCAATCAATTTAAATTGATCCAAATAAAATAACTTAAAACAAGCTAGAGAAATTGTATTTCATGCGAAAATACAGTGTGAATGTTTATTACATAAGATCTGGCTGGAAAACAGCTGAAATTAGATAAAAAATGTGCTGAAATGTAGCTGAAATGGAAGAACTTAGGCTTCTAATTGAGCAGAAGAAAGCAGAAAGAACACATATTTACTGAATTTAGTTTAAATAAGCAGAGATGTGCACAAAAATTAAGAAATTAGCTAAAAATTATTGAAATTAGCTAGAAGTAGCTGAAAAGTTGCTGAAAATGCAGAAAGAAGCTTAAATTACCCGAAGGCATTGGAGAGCACAAATGTGCCCAATTACGCTGAAAGAAGCAGAAATAGAACAAAAAAGTGGAAATTATCTGAAAAAAGTTTAAATTTGCAAAAAAAGTTGAAGGGTAGCTAAAAAAAAGGGCAGAAAGAAGCTTAAATTGCAAGTGGAGAGAGCACATTTTTACTGAATTCTGCAGAAAAAAATTGAAATGAGTGCAAAAAATGTGGAATTAGCCCAAAAAGCTACAATAAGCATAAAACAGCTAAACAGTAGCTGAAACAGCAGAAAAAGCTGGAACTTAAAGAAAGGAGCATAAAAAGCTGAAATCAGCAGAAAGAAGTTAGTAGTACAAAAAGTTGTAGTTGGCAGAAAGAATCTGAAAGGAGCACAAAACAGCTAAAAAACAGCAGAAATTAGCCAAAAGTAGCTGCATTTTTTTAATTTGCACAAGGAAGCTGAAAGAAGCTGAACCAGAACAAAATGTGAAAGGAACCGTAAAAGGTTGTAAACAGATATAAAGATTTGAAGGTAATGATCTCATTTCATTTTCTATCAGGAAAAAAATGGCTTGAAAGGCTAAATATTTCAAAAAGCTAACCCATACCAAAAGTCATAGCAGGATAATGAACTGAACGTTTTCATTTATGATTTTTTTGAAATAGTAGAAAAATTGCGAGAAAGATGCTGAAAAACGTACGGATGACAAATTTATCACAACTGTGTGAATGTTTCTTAAACATTCACACAATCAGACCAGCTTTCGACACCCTCCAGTGATGGACCAACAGCTGTTCATTGACAAAAAGAAAGGCGAGGGGGTAAAAATGTGTAAAAGTGAAGGGAAGTCAGTTCTTCTACACGAGCGATGGATGTTCTGCCCCTCATCCTGTCATTTGTCATCATCAAACCACAACGATTCAACCGGACAGTTAAAACATGTCTAGAAAACCAAAATCCCAGAAGAGTCCATCCAACAGTGTTACATGTGACGCACGTGGGATGTAGGCTTTAAATACTTCCTGTTTAGCCAACTTGGATACACTAAATAACAATAAACAATCAGAACTTGGATGCAAACATCATCTTCAGGCTTTAAAACCATTTTACAGTGCGAGACATTTTTATTGCAACTAAAAAAACGCAGGGTGCCAATGCTACAGCTTAAAAACCCAACATCAACATTGTCATAACAATAAAGTCCTATGGTAATCCTTGAAGAAATGCATATCGCCCACCGTCTTTAATGCCTGAGTTTTAGATAACATGTTTTAATGAGAAAAGATGTGGCAACCTCTGGTTTGCTTATACAGTTGTACCACATGCTTTTTATGTTTTTTTTTTTAAGAATATAAAAAGCTTTTTGTTTTCTTTAATGAATTGATATAACTAATAATAAAAATAAATCTTATTTTGGCAGCTAACTCAGATGTTATAACTACTGAACAGTGTGACGGTCATTGATCTGACAGTATATCAACGCAAAATGTTAAAGTTAATATTTAGCTAAAAAATAAAACATCTGAGACCTTTCAACAAAGTTCATGCTCAACAATCTAGGTACAAATGCAACAAAGTTGTCAGGTCCGCTGGATGGTTTCATTTTTTGTTGAAATGTTACATCATTCATCCAAAGGACTTCATCAATCCTAGGAGCCACATACAAACTCAGTCCAACAAGCTGTAAAAGTTGTGGTTTTGTCCTTGGTGTTGTGTTCATGTCTGTTCCCTGATCCTGCTTGCATCTCTATAGGGTTTGTGTTTCTTTGGTGTCCAGCCCCATCTTGTGTCATGTTTATGTCCTGCGTCTTCAATCTCTGTCTCTGGCATCTGTGATTGCTCACGGGTGCCTCACTTTGTCTGACTGGTGCTTCCTGTATATAAGTCTGTGTCTCTGTGTTAGTCTTTGTCCTGGCATGTATTAACTGTACACTGGTGATGTCCTGTTCTGCTCCTTGTGTTCATCCCTTGGTTTATGTAAGTTTGTTGCCCCGTCAGCTCCTTTGTTTTATAAAATAAATTCTTGATTTGATATTATCTTGAGTCCCTGCCTTCACCATTGGGTTCACCAGCACCAGCCATTGTAACACAAGCAGCACACTCCCATAGTGGACCAACCAGTTAGCTGGTTATAATATGGTTTCTGGGCCCGCCCTCTCCCCCGTCGACCCCTCTGAGGCAGCCATAGCCAATGTGGTTCAAAACATCAAAGTTCATGCTCAATAATCCAGGTAGAAAATCCAATAAAGTTCAGTCAGGTCATCTAGACGGTTTCTTTTTTTACTGAGACATTTCATCCTTCATCCAAAGGCTCCTCGGCTTGATGAAGTCCTTTGGATGAAGGATGAAATGTCTCAACAAAAAATGAAACCGTCCAGATGATCTGAGACCCTTTATTTTTCTCTCAAAACAGTGACATGACGCAATGATTAGGTGTAAACTAACCTCTTTTATTTGCTGCTAGGCTTTCATGTGACCTGTTGTTAGACAATTTACCAAAAACAAATTTCTTGCCCACTTGTTAAAATTGTGTACAGACACTGCGCTTTTATTTATTTGCATGTAGCCTGTAAAGAGTCGTTCTTTTTTCCTTTTATCTCAGGCAGCAGAGGTGCTTAAAAGGCTTCTTTCCCTCTTTAGTGAAGTGTTATGTAATCTAAAAGAATCAGAGCCCGCCGTCAACAAAGCAACCACTTTACTATTTAATCCAAACACAAGACCTTCTTAGTGACAAGAAGCTGAAAAAAGATGTGATAAAAGTCAGAGGAGCTCGAGGAGCAGAACAAACACACACATGCTGCAGGAGTTGGATGCACGGTTACTAAATCAATTCTAACTCAATTCAGAAGTTCAGACCGAGCCTTTAGTGCCGCGGGAAAGCAGCCCAAACCATTCTGTCATTGCGCTGTGTCGAATAATCCATATCTCAGATTTTTAGAAAGGCTGATTGAATCAGCTGCATTATGTTGTTAAATTAAAACCTAGCATTGGAGGAATGCATATTACCCACCACCTTTCATTCCAAAGTTTTAAAACAACATCAGCTTAAGCTGAGAAATGACAGAGTTGTAGCTGTATTGGGCTGACCTTGAACATAACATTATGGGATAGCCCGAGTCTTTGTGAATAACTCTCAGCTATTAACACATCACTTAGTTTAAGATCTGTAAAATTATCTGAGTTATGGCCACTTTTGTGTTGGTTACTGTGAATTAGCTGTGGCAGTCAGCTTGAACTGGACTGACTCCTAAAGGTAATCAATCGTAGTCAGTTCTCGACTTATTGTGCGTAAAGTTTGAACATTTTCTCATTTCAAGGGTGAGAGTTCTTCAGGTACTCTGATTTCCTCCCACGTTCCAAAAACAGGAACATAAAAAGTAATTTATCACTCTTAATAGACAATAAGTGTGCATGGATTGTTTTGTCTTTGACAGTCTATGGAGTTTAACTGGGCCAGGCCCCAGATTCTCCTCACAACCATGAACAGGAACAAGCCAGTGTGGAAGATAAAACAAAAAGGAAGAAGAAACTAAGAATCTGATTGGAATTAATTAGATCATCAAAGAAAAATGTGTTGAACCAAGGAAGCATGTTTGGAATGTCGCTTCTCTTCCTGTCGCTCCATTAAAGGCATCACTAGAAGCACCTGTTTTAAAACGGAGGCTGCAGGTGCAAAAACGGTCAAACTAAATAAATGTGTGCTGAACAGCAAGCAACTCGGCTAGGTCAATTAAACCGAAGAGATAACAGATTGCACAAAAACAGTTTGTCTTTTTAACGATGTAGAGAGTAGACAATAAAATATCCAGTTTAGCCATCTCCATAACTACTTGCTTCATTACCTCTTCATTACAATCAATCTGTCTTTAGACAGCTTCTGCCAAAATGCCGTGAAAAGATTACCGTTAAAAGACTACACCCTGTACCACGCTGCGATTTATCTCCCAGCAGCAGGAAGACGTGACAACTTTGTGAACTTTCAGTCTCTCCACCTCAGCTAGCCCAGGTTTCAGAGTTTAGGCAGTCTGGACTGAAGCAACACAATGTCAAGAAGGAAAGACATCAGCAATCTCTTCAGAGAGACAACTGTTGCTGCCCAGCAGAAAGGTTAAAGGTCATTTCCAAACACTTTGGAGTCTGTCTTTCTATAGAGACAAAGATTGTTCTCAAGTGGAAAAAACATTTAAGATAACTCCCAGGAGTGGATAATCTAGCAAATTCCCCCCAAGGTCAGACTGTGCAATCCTCAGAGAAATGACAAAAAACAAAGAGCTCCATTTCAAGCTTTACAAGCCTCAGTTAGCATGTTCATTGTTGAAGTTCATGACAGTACAATAACAGTACAGCATGTAAGAGAAAACCTCTATTATATATCATTAAAAAATTTTTTAAAAATATGTGTGTATGTATTTTTTTCTTCTTCTTTCGGCTGCTCCCTGCGTCAGGGGTCGCTACAGCAAATTAACTTGCACGAAGACTTGGCAATTGTTTTTACACCGGATGCCCTTCCTGACGCAACCACACACCACCGAGCTACCACAGCCCTCTGTGTGGAGCAGAGAGCTGATATCTAGGACACCCGAGGAGAAGATGGTGGGAGTTAAGGGCCTTGCTCAAGGGCCCAGGGTGGGGCAAATGAGGGTGGGGGCAGGTGTGGGTGCTTCACCTACCCCATACACTTTTTTTTTTTTAATGTTGTCTGTACTGGGGCTTGAACCGGCAATTTTCCAATCACAGGCCCAATGTGTCTGCAGCCGCAACGACCTTCTACAACCGTAGTTATCAACTGGTGGCCCATGGGCCAGTTTAGGGTTGCTGGATGCAGATTTTGTGGCCAGTAAGGGTGACATTATAAAGCAAAAATAAAAAAAATCAAATGATTGACATTTATTAAAGAAAAATAACATTCTTGTATAGGGGGAACAAATCAGTTTTTACTTTTTTCTTTTTTCATTACAAAAAATCTATAAACTCTGGAGACAGTTCTTCATATAAAGAAAAAAACACATCTAAGTGACATGTTTTACTCCTTGTACTCACTCCAGTACTCACATATTTGAAAAAGAAATGACAGGAAAGCTGTTTGAACTAGGCCTTTCTTGTTGTCTGTATAACCAATAAAATTCAGTTTTATGTCAGTTTTAGTCAAAGCTTGAAAGAGCCACTGAAGAGGGACCAAAGAGCCACATGTGGCTCCAGCGTCGCAGGTTGCAGACCCCTGGACTAACCTGTATAAATAAAGTTTGAATGAAAATAAAAAATTAAATAAAAATGAAAACTTAGGTTGACAAAGATGTATCTGAATGAAGCACAAGACCTCTGGAGCAGAACAGACCAAAGTAGATGTTTACTCATAATGAGCAGTGCCATGTCCAGTGAACACCAAGCACAGCACATCAGCACAAACACCTCATAACAACTGTTGGGCATGGAGGTGGAAGCATGGTTTAGGCACATTGCAGTCATTGAGTTGACCTTGAACTTCTCTGTAGACCACAGGAATTTAAAGTCATATGTGAGGCCGCTTGCCTGAGAGCTGAGACTTGAATCATGCAACAGGACAACAATCTCAAACAGCAGCTAAACTACAACCAAATGACTGAAAAATAAAAAAGACGTTGCAGTGATCCAGTTAAAATCCAGACTTAAACCTAATTAAAATGCTGTGCTGGGACTTTAAGAGAGCTGTGCACAGAGACAAATGTATGCAAACCTCAGTGAACTAAAGCATGGTTGTAAAGCAGAGTGGACCAAAATATCTTTCCAACCATGGGATAGACCGATAAGGTCAGTCATAAAACAACTACTGAACATTATTTCTGCCAATCAAGGTTCTAGAAAATTAACTGTGAGGTGTACTTAAGTTTTTCCACCTTCAGCTTTTCCATTTCGCCTTCATTTTGTTTAACAATCAATGAAACAGTGGAATCTGTTGTGCTGTTTGTGGGAATCAGTTTTGTTTGGTGGCTTCTCGGATTCAGGAAGTACTTTGGATGAAGGATGAAACGTCTCAGCAAACAAGAAACTTTCCAGATCACCTGACTGAACATTGTTTTATACCTGGATTATTGAGCATGAACTTTTGAAGAATCTGTTGTGTGTTTTGCAGGATCATCTTTAAGTACCAGTTCTAATGTAAGAAACCATAGAACCTTCTTTTTTTTTTTTTCCTCATAACTGTAGGTTTTATGGCGTTTTAAAT
>JARVGS010000222.1:12069901-12082618 GCA_031762315.1 Hypsolebias antenori | reverse complement strand
TCCATCCATCCATCCATCCATCCATCCATCCATCCATCCATCCATCCATCCATCCATCCATCCATCCATCACCTTTAGCTGCTTCTTCTTTTTTGGGTCACTGGTGCCCATGTCCAGCCATCACCGTGCGAGAGGCGGAGTACACCCTGGACAAGTCTCCAGTCCATCCCAGTGACACAGAGACAAACAAGACAAACAACCATTCACTCTCTCACTCACCTAGAGACAGTTTAGAATTACCAATCAGTCTAACATGTATGTTTTTGGTCTGTGAGAGGAAACCAGAGTACCTGAAGAAAGCCCACACATGCACAGAGAGAACATGCAAACTCCACCCAGAAAAGCCCCTGTTGGGATTTGATCTGGCAACCTTCGTGCTGAGAGGCAGCAGCTCTACAACTGAGCCACCGTGCTGCCAAGACATATCCATTATGGTTCATTTTTGGACATATTGTTTTGAAAATCCCTCATAATTTTGTGAGATCTTTAAAACAATATGTCAGCCCTCCCAGTATGTGTTGAGGATTGCTCTAAGCTACTAGCATGCCACAATTCACCTCAGTGTTTGTGAATGTCACTGAGTTGTAGGCATTTTAGTTTTTCCTAATGTCAACTAGCTGTGGTGGCCATCTTGCATGGTTTACTGTAAATGTTAATCATCTTGTAAGTTTTGTTAAAATTAGTTTCATGACAAAATTTGCTAAAAAAACAAACAAAGACATACAGGCAAAAACATTTCTTCCTGCCTTTAGCTTTTCAGCGATGGACAGTTATTAACTTTTGTACTGCGACTAGTTCTTAAAATATTTTATTTTGACAGGCTGCCAAGCTTCCTGCTGCTGAATAACCTATTCCTTTGACACACCTGGACACTCGTACAGCTGCCAGTGCCCAACACCCATCCCCCTTGGGGGCAGCGTTTTTAAAAATTAGGCTTCTATCAAGACTGCCCTAGAAATGCTACAGCTACCTGCTGCTGCAGCTGCACTGGTGGGCTATAGAGTTTTGTGTAACTGTAATGTGAAATTGACTACAGTTACCCAGTATAAGGTTTTTATAGAAATAATTTACACAAGCCACAATTATTATTTTTAAAAATACTCTTTTAAGACTACAATTACTGTTCATTGTCTTACTCAAACTAGACATTACTCCTTAATACAGTCAGAACTAAACAGCTTTTTCTTAAACTGAGCGCAATCAAAGACACATCTGCTAAGATAATAAATGTTCATAACCTTTATACAGAAACCTAACTTAAAGATTTGTAAAGAGCTGTATTCAGTTTCGGAGCTCCCACAGCTCTGATTTACAACTTTATACAAACATGATGATCGCTGATGTACATTCTGACAGTTAAAAAAAAAAAAAAAAACAGAATTATTGAAGTGCAATATTTTTAAACAGCAACACAAAGCATAGTGTGTTTCTCACATGACTCATGGAGTCTCATCAAGCTGTATCTCTATATGCAGAAACACTCAGCTGCTAATGGCTGTTCAATGCACTCAGCGCCACAGCTCCCTCCATCACACCCAGAATAGTACGTTGGCAAATCTCTAATCTCATCTGTGTTACCAAGTGCAGTTTAACAGCAGAGCGACATTGTTGCTGCCCAGCAGAGTAACCTTGCAGGCATTAATCTGCACCTAGCAAAGTGTTTTACAATCTGCTCGTAAAATACACCTCAAGAGGTGCTTATGAGGCGGCGAGGGGAAGCTGTGCAGTGAGTGGATGTTCTGCGTGGACAGAGGCCTCCGCGCTCCAAGTCCAGTCGTGTTCTTCTTTGAACTGGTGTGAAGGAGGAAGTGTGAAAAGAGTTGCAGGTGCAACAGCATAAACAAAGTGTCTCCATCTGCCGCGTTACATGGATTCTGGGATTGTAGGTGCGCGTTCGTTGTTTTGTCCCTTTGAAGTCAAACTCAGCCTGCAAGACTTAAGCCCTCCTGCAGCCTTGACTAATCTCATCCCCATCTGGGTCAGGGGTCAGTGTCTTCAGTCTGGCTGTGCACAGACCACAAGTAAAACTCATTGCTCCAGAAGTATTTGGTGTTTAATAAAAAGCTAAAATACACAGAGTTCTTGTTGAGTTTGAGGGAACTGATAGATGCGGTTACGTTCCTGGTTACTTCACCTTGAAAGTGACACGTTTTCTAAAAGATGAACTTCTTATTCCAACAGGACAGTTGTAAAAGTTGACTGTTGCTGCCAAAGTTTATGGAGCAAAATACAAACCTGCTTCCTAAAGGCTGGTCTGTTTGTCCTGACAAAGTGCAGTGATAATCAGATGGGTTTTAAGCAAAATACTACATGTACGAGTTGAACATTATTTTTTAAATAACAATAATTTCTAATTCAGTCATGATGATTTTTGTAGGGTTGGCTGGAACCTATTTTTATACCTTAAACAATTTCTAACTTTATCACTTTTTCCTGCTCTTTTGTTACACCTGAAATTCCCAGCTAATGGAACTTAGCCAACACAAATGGACTGTAACCCAGTCAATTTGCAGATGTTGAACTAAAATGCAGTGTGGTAGTAGCTGAAAGTTGTCCCCAATACATACTGTGAGCCCCAACAATGTTCAGTTAGTTCATCTGGAGTTTCTTTTTTGTGCTGAGACATTCATCCATCATCCAATGGACTTCTTTAGACTTAGGAACAACCAAACAAAATGGATTCTCCTTCAACACCAGCATATTCCAAAGTGGAAAAAAACCAGTGACTGTGCTTTTTGGACCATAAGTCACAGTGTTTTGCATAATTTTCATGGCCTGTGACTTATAGGCCAAAGTGATGTATTTATGTCCCCCCCCCCACACATACACACATTTATAAACCAATTTTTGACCGAGATATGACTGTTTTCAGCTGATTTGACCATTGAAGTGCATTTATCAAGGAAATGTTCAGCTGAGACACACCTTTACTATAACTTTGAGCAAACAAATATTTGTTTTTAGGTGGTTAACTTGTTAAATTTTGAAGAAATGCACAGTAAGTCGCCCTCTGCGAGTCGCCCTCTGCGAGTCGCCCTCTGCGAGTCGCCCTCTGCGAGTCGCCCTCTGCGAGTCACCCTCTGCGAGTTGCCTTTTGCGCGTTCATGTTTCCGCCAATCGGCTTTTGAAATTCAGCTGATTTGACCACTGAAGTGCATTTATTAAGGAAAAGTTCAACTGAGACACACCTTTACTATAATTTCGAGCAAACAAATGATTGTTTTTAAGTGCTAATCTTGTTAAATTCTTGTTTAAGTCCTCCCGTGCATTCGGCCGCCATTTGGCAGCCAGTCGATTTTTGGCACAACACCGGCACACATTTCTGGATTGTCAGCGGTGACATGTAACAAATGCGATGTGTCAGTGGTGGCGCATAACAGACGCAATGTATATATTGAAGCAACAAATTTATGGATTTTTCCACTTTATTAGACATATTTGGACTGATGCGACTTGTAGGGTGGTGTGACGTTTACAGCGGAAAATACGGTATGTTGGTACTAAGATGCCTCTGTGGCATGCCCTCTCCCTCGTCAACATACTATGAGCCCTAAGCGATGACTAAATCGGTTTTTAAATCGTTGTCATTACCTGTTCAGGGCTAGACAGGGCTTTCTCTGTTGCAGGTCCAAGACTGTGGAATGAGTTGCCACTGCACATCAGGCAGGCTCCCACACTCACAGTCTTTAAGTCTCGCTTGAAAACCCACTTTCATTCCCTTGCCTTTAACATGATGTGATTTATTTTGATCCTGTCTGTATTAATTATTACCTGCTGTTATTTGTATCTATATTTTTATTTTATGCTTCCCTGTCCTCTGTGCTTCTTTGTTTCTATTGTACTGCACTTTGATTGGCCTTGTTGCTGTTTTAAGTGCTCTATAAATAAAATAGTATGGTATGGTATTCAATGAACTTTGCCTGCTAGTAAAATAATGTCCTATATTATACAATGTATATTATATGAATGATATACTATGAATATCTGATACATTCAACATCTCACATCCTTCATGACTTGCTACGATCAATAAAATAATTATTTGCCTCGTTAGTCGTCAGCCTGTGCATCAAACAAACTGAGATTTTAACATAATTTCTTGGACTAAAATGCAACACATAATATTTATGTTTCTTCCATAGTCATTTAACAGTATCAAGCTGTGTGCTGATGTCCCCTGTCACTGAGAGATTTGAACAGTAAACTTTTTAGTTTAATGTAGTTTTATCCACTACAAGTTGCAACGGCGGAGCCATGGGGTGGCCAATGGTGGCCTTGGCCTTCATAGATTAATCTCTGGCCACCCTAGTCATCTTAGGAAACTATACTTTTGAGCAATATAAAAACTAAAAAGCATAGTTTCCTCAAACAATAGGAGTGGCCAGTTTTTTTATTTGACCAGGCAAATATATTTGCCAGGTTTGCATATACAGTACTGTACTGTAAATATGCTGGTGCCATCTTGGATTTGGAAGTGGCAACCCCATTTTCATAAAGGGAAGTTTTGCACGCCTATAGATGCAGCCACACACATAAAAGGAAGTTACTTATTTTTCAAGTTATTGCACTCACAACATGCACGGACAGACGGAGGGTATTTCCACGTCCCCCTTTTTGCTCCATGATAGCGGAGAAAAACATCTTGAAAAACAGATTTAAAAAGTGCCACATCCTTCAACTGTGCTCTTCTGCTGAAAGCTCCAAAGCTGGTCTGGACACTGAAATCCATGAAGGAGTCGGTGGTGGTGCTGCAGATAAACTCCTGACTCAGGTGACGAACTGCTCAGCTGCTGGTCGTTATGTTCGCTCAGTATTCAGTCCACAGCAGAGTCTTACATCACAGCTGTCTGTACTCTGTAGAACATCCAGGCTCCCAGCTCGGAGCCCACTCAGTGAAACCTCCACCTTCATCTCAGTCAGACTACCAGAACTCACTTTTAATCTCTGCAGCTTTGCGCCGTGCTCTGGCTTTCCCTTCGGCCGCTCCTGTGCATGAGGAGGAAAGATAAATGTGTAAATGTACAAACTGTTCAATATTTTACAGATACAGATCACATCCATCCACACCGTCATCAGCTCTACCTGAAAACTTTGAGTAAACGAGTGATGTTACTTCATGTTGCTGTGATCTTTTCAAGGTAAACTCATCCCGAGCTTGTAGATGTGATTTATGCTCTCACTGAGCCACACATTTTACACCAAATCTGATGTTCCACCTCACTTCTAAATGTCTTTACTTGTTTTATTTCCCTTCAATGTACTTTAGATTTTATGTATTTGTTTTTTGCTCTCAGGTGACAAAAAGCTTCGACTGCTGATGAACTGTTTTAAAATGGTCCTGTTTAATGGATTTATTCAGAACAAGCCCTATTCAGTCACTCTGATTTACTGATGTGATTATAAAAGCAACCTTTGTCGAAGACATCCTTTTTTGAGTGATTTGTTCGTTTGGTTTTATTTAAGTTTTTTTTCTAAACCGCATGGTGTCTTTGTATTAATAGAAGTTACTTTTTTCACACACTATGAGAACAATGATAAGGTCAGAAAACCAGGGATAAAGTTTCCATCATCTAAAAAGCATTTCTTTATTTCACTTAATTCAATTTTCAGTTCGGGGGGGTGGGCGGTTAATGTTTGTAGCAAGTGTTGGGGGTGACTCTCAGCTACGACTGCACTGAATTTGAGCTCAATATCTATGACACTGACTGAATTAGAGCCATTTTTGTGTTTGATATGGACATGTAGCTGTGGCAGCCATCTTGAATTGGGTTGAATACAAAAGCCAGCAGTGTTAAAGATCACATACATGTTTGCATCACATACCAGTGCACGTACAGTTTTAGCTTTTTCTAGCTAAAAATAAATAAATAAATAAATCAACGTCTTACCACAGCTCAATTTGTCCTGTCAGAAATACTCAGTGAAACATTCCCCTGAAAGCTTGTCAGATAGATTTGATGTAATTTCCATATATTCTCAATGGCTCTCAAATGTCTTGCTAAATGTTTTTGATCCTGTCTATATCTCAACACCCATTTGATTCAACGTATTCTCAGATGTTTAAAAGTGTTTAGGCTTTCCAGAGTTTGTCTCTGTCTCCGAGACCTCTTGGTTGCGCTCCTCTCATGCACGCATCATCAACCCCCCACCTTCTCCTACTATCTGTCCATCTTTCCTGTTTGAGGCCACTAATTTGACCTGGCTGGCTCGCCTGCTGCGCAGCAAAGGAAATGACAGAGAAAGATGTTGCTGATTACATTTGGTCTTTGCCTGCTTAAAGTTACATTTATAACAGACTCGTTGGTGACTTCCGTCGTCTCATCATAGTCTCTGCCAAACCCAGAGAGATGGTCAAACTTAGGGCAATGCGTTGTGGATTTATTTAACGCTCGTTTGCTTGTGAGTTGTCTCTTCTGCAAATATATGAAAGGAATTAGCTGCACAAGTTATTTATCTCTGAAACAAGTGAAGTGTACAAAAGCACGTTTTTTTTTTTTTTTAGTACCAACGCCTGACCACTCTACTTGGTCACAGATGAAATCCCTTCTTCGTCAACCACAGCCCAGAAATCATGGTAGTCATGCTCAGGAAGAGCAGTTCAAAAAGAGTACAAGCTCTTTCTTTATTAGTGATGGAGAATGGATTACATGAGTGATCAACAGCAACTAAACTTTCATGAGGTCAATTCTTGGTCACTAACAAAGAGCTTGTACTCTTTTTGAACTGCTTTTCCTGAGCACTTTTAAAAATAATGTATTAATGTGTTACTTTTTTCATTCAACCTTTATTTAGACATGTTAATCCCATGGAGCCTCGGGGACTCCTTTACAAGAGAGACCTGATTTTAACAAAGAGTGATGACAACAGTGGGCAACAAAGACAACAATAGACAATCATAAAGGATGTGTACAAATGAATTTCATTTATTTATTTATTTTAACAAGTGAAACTAAATGGTAGTTAAAAGGAAAAAGTAGCCAAAAAACAATTAGGTTGTAAGGGGGTGTATAACTAAAAACAAGAACATGTCTGCATTGGTTTTTGCCAGGAACTTAAGAGACATGACAGTACTTTGATTTCAATTTGGCCTCAATACTGCCATTAAAGGATCACTTGTCTGTCTGAGTGTGTTCATGTTTGTTTGGTTGTCTTTTAGCAAAATATCTTATCAACCACTAGACAGATTTGAATGAAACTTTTAGAAACGAATGATCAACTTTTGGAGTTGACCCACTTTAATTTGGCCACAACAGCTGATAGACCTCAGTAAACTCAATGTCCTGGCTGGGGTCTTTAGTGGGTGGAGTTTGCATGTTCTGTCTGTGCATGTGAGGGTTTTCTCCAGGAACTCTGGTTTCCTCCCACAGACCAAAAACATGCATGTTAGGCTGATTGGTAACTCTAAATTGTCTCTAGGTGTGAGTGATTGAATGGTCTCGTTTGTCTTTGTGTCCCTGTGATGGACTGGAGACCTGTCCAGGGTGTCCCCCGCCTCTTATTTGATTAGCAAAGAAAAAAAATATATATTGTTTACAAACCTTTTTCTGTGGCAAAGATTTTTACTGCATTACAGCAGCAAAGGTTTCTGTAGAGAAAATGAATTCAGGTGTTTTTTTTATTCTTCTGGAAACATCCGCAGCAGAGAGGAAGGGAAATCAACAAAGGCCGTGTCTTCCTGCCGTAAATCTGTCCCGAGCTCTAAACCGTGAATTCATGAGCCTTTTACATTCAACCCTTCTAGAGCTGCAAAAACAAAACAGTAAAAAATGTCTTTAATGCAACTGCACCGAAACTCAGCTTAAATTTGTTCAATTGAAGAGTTGTCCCTAACGCATGTTCTTGTGCTTCAGTTCCTTTCAGGCTTGTTTTGTTTTTAATCAGAACGTCTGGAGTGACGTTTGTCTTTGCTCGTTCCAGAGAGGAGAGCGAGAGCGTGCTGACGCTGAAGGGTCTGACCCCGACAGGCATGCTGCCGAGCGGAGTGCTGTCCGGTGGCAAAGAGAAGCTGCAGAACGGTAAGAGTGACACAAAGAGTCCCCTCGTCCCCCCGTCCCCTGGTCCCCCCATCCCCTGGTCCCCCAACATGTCCAAACACAGAAGAACCTCAAACACAGTTTTAGCTGGAATATCCTGTTTATTTGAACACTACGAACCAAAACCAGCTGCTCTATGTGGCTTTTTTTACCTAAATGAAGTTCTGAAACGTTCCAGTTCCAGTCCCCTCTTCCTCCGACCATGTTCGAACTCGTTTAGCAGATTTTCTTCAGTCTTTTTGTCCTCTTGGGTGTGTCCTCACTTAACGTCCTGTTTCTGTTTCCTGAAATCCTCTGGTTTTGATCTCAAATGTCACCTGTGTCTTTTTCTTTCTCTTTTCTCCCTAGAAACTGCAGGTATAATCGATTGTTGTGCAAGTATGCTCTTGTGTCTTCTGTTGACTGTTCAGATTTAGAGAGGAGTTTAAGATCAGGATATTCTTCTCTCTTCCCAGTAGATCTTTTATTTTATTTAGTGCTGCACTGTTTCGGCCTCACAGCGCCTCACAAAAGTGTTCGTACCTCTTGAGCCACGTATTCTACCAGGATTTTATGTGTTCCCGGAAAAAATACGCAATTGAGACGGGGAAGAAAAATACTCACGTGGTTTTCTAAAATTTTCAGCGAAATAAAAATCGTAAGTGCAACACTAACTCAAAATTACCTCAAATCCAGTGCGACTGATTTTGCCTTCAGACATCGTGATCAGGCTGCGTTCACACGGCAGGTTTTAGTGCTCAGACCAGATATTTTCGGCGTGGTCGTTCCCATTACAACTCTCATCAGTCCACGGCCTTGAAGTGACCCGCAGAAGAAGACGTGACGCAGCACGCTGTGTTTACAGAAGTATACATGGGTGCTGCATGTGTAGCATGTGACGTTGTGCAATCAGAACTGAGGAAATTATTTTCCGACGGGCTTGTTTCGTTCAGTGTTTCCATTTGGTCTAGCCTCTTCGTGGCTACTCTGTTGCAGAGTTGCACATCTGGAACAGGAGCGAGCCACTGAAGGTAGGAACAAACTCGAATATAGATCCCATCACGTTGGTAGCCGAATGACTAGCGTTGGTTCGTGTTGCTGTAGACTCTGTCCTCCAGGACGTGGTCAATGAAAAGAACAAAGATGAAGCAACTGGACTTTTGTGCTGCAGCTGAAGACGTGGAGTCCCAAGCTGTAAACTGTACAAGCTTAGTATCAAATACTACTAATAGTACTACGAGTATCCAATACTTGGATTGATCCGCTCACCCCCGCCTCACTGATGTAAAGATGAAACATGACCATTCAGGCTGCGCTCTCTTTGAACATCAGACGTGTATCGGATTTAGTACCACTTGCGAAAAAGTCATGGTGGCGCAGAGGTTAGAGAAGGTGGGCCTGTGATCGGAAGGTCACTGGTTCAAATCCCCAGTCAAAATGTGGGTGGGAAAGGTGAAGCGCCCACCCCTGCCTTCACTCTATTTTGCCCCACTCTGGACCCTTGAGCAAGGCCTTAACCCCACCTTCTGCAGCTCTCTGCTCCACACAGAAGGCTGTGGTAGCTCAGTGGTCTGTGGTTGTGTCAGGAAGAACATCTGGTATAAAAATAATCACCAAGTCTTTGTGTGTGTTAGATCACTGTGGTGACCCCTGAAGAAGAGAGAGAGTTTCAGAGGGGGAGCGGGGTTTGGGAGACATCTCAGCATGAAGGAATCTGAGCGCTACCTCTAGCTTTTTAGGTAGCGAGCCTGTATTGCACACTGCTAGCTTAGTGCTACATCAGCGTCTGCAGTTTTTGACTGGAAGTTCTGTAGATAGGGTGCTCTGCTCAGTGTTTCAACTAAATTAGTTCTATTGGCAGGGCGCGCGTCGTTTTTTTTATTTTTGATGACGAAGGGGCGGAGTCACATCTGTGGTGCTAGCTTAGCGCTACCCTGCTGCCAGTTTTCATCAGCTGTGTGGGGGGCGGAGTGGTACGTCGGTAGAATTTTTACTAGCATGTTTGTGTTGCACCTCGTACTACATCGGGGGTTGGGGGTCGGTAGGCAGGGTGCTCAGTTCTGTTGAGGGGGCGGTGCGCCCCACTTGTGTAACGGTAAGTGAAACACTGATACTGGGGGAACGTCACGTTCAAACCATCATAAAAAAATCTGATTCGGGACGCTTTCACCTGAAGTGCGAACGTAGCCTTTTACGAATGAGTCCACCTGTGAGTGATTTATTCTCAGTCCAAAGCTGTTCTGTGAAGGCCCGCGAGGTCCGTCACAGAGCCAGCATCATGAAGACCAAGGAACACCTCGGAAAGGTGAGGGGTAAAGTTGAGAAGGTTTTAAAAACCACACGCCATTTTCCTTCTGCCTCACAGTCACGCACTCCTTTGTGTTGGTCCGGCGCATAAAACCCCAAACATTTTGAAGATCGTGGTTGTAACGCGACAAAATGTGGACGAGTCCAAGGGGTGTGAATACTTTGTCAAAGCTCTGTGGAAGAATGTAAAACACACACAGACTGTGGACTGACAGCAGGTAGATGTGTTTACTTGTGTTCTGACACCACCTCATGCCGTTCATCGTTACCTGCTCAGGTGATGTAGCAGAAACGCCTGCAGGACGTGGTCGTGGTCGGCTGCTTCCTTTGGGGGGAAGAAGGGACTGAGCTTCTAAGAAGTGAAAGACGATGTAAAGCAGCGTTTTGTAGTTTCCTGCAGCTTTAGAGGTTTATAAATCCTCACCCTCGTATCTGGAGAGGCTCCTCTGATTTCTCACACAATGGGTCCTGGGGGGGTGTTGTATTCAAAATTGGTTTCTGCAGCTTTCGAACCCCTTTTTTGTTGGAAGCAGCTGACACTAAAGAGAGCTCCATCAAAGGTAGAGTGATGGTGAGAGATTCCTGCTGCCAGGACAGGAATCGTTGAAGCGAACACCGGCGTGTTTCTTCTGTGACGTCGACGTCATCCACCGCACCGTCACGACGCGCTCGCTGTCCTCGTGCTTCTGTTGTGGTCGCCTCTCATCCTCGTGGGCATTGTGCTCCTCTGTACTGCAAAGGGATCTTTTGAAGGGCTGTCGCGTGTAAATGGTGATGAACAATTAGTATCTTACCTGTTGCACATAGCTCATCAGTCTGGATAGAATAAAAGAGAATTGAACAACGAGGAAAGTGGATCGTTGTCGTCTTGAAACAACTCCAAGATAAAGATTTTTATAGAAGTTTCATTTGCAGTTTTCCAGACTCACGTTATTTGTGAGCACTTCCTGTGCAGTCTGAGGCACTTCCTGCAGGAAGATCGTAACAGTCCGGCCGCAAAAACAAGTTACAGTAGTCCCTCGTTTATCGTGGGGGATTCGTACCCTGAAGCCCCGCTATAAGTGGAAAACCATGAAGTCGGGATACATTAGTCCAAGTTCAAATACATTAAACTTCATATTAAAGCTTTAGAATCTCTTCCCACACTCTTACAATGTTCTAAACTCTTAAAACCACGTCATTTTAACAACATATGTTACTAAATTTTACGTACTAGCTCTGCAGAACAGCAACAGCTCTGGTTCTGGTCCAACTCTGTTCTATTCCGACTCGGTTTGTTTCTGCAGACCCATCCTGCAGGTGTCAAACCCACTTACAAAAGGGGCCAAAATTAAAATCTTTTTCAAACCAAGGGCCAGTTTCAGAATCTTCATTAACTCAAGTTGGATACCAACATCTTTTCTTGGTTGCAGGCTCCTCAGTAAGAGTTTGATTGACCCCATTTGATGTTCTCTGGTATACATATGACATCACAATCAAAGATTACTGAAAAAAATAAGTGATACAAGTATTTTACATTTAAAATAACATCTTGGGTCCAGAGAAGATGTCACCAAGGGCCACATTTGGCCCCCGGGCCTTGAGCTTGACGCAAATGCTCTAAACTCTTAAACCTTCTAATTTTAACAACATACAGTACTTCTATGTAAATTAGCTGCAAATTTGTACTTGCCAGGCTCTGCAGTACAGGAGCGGCTCGGTTCTCTTCCGACCCGATAGATGAAAAATGTCCCGTACAGCATGACTGAAGCCCACCGCTCCATCCAGCTTGATGTGCGCGTGCTGCTGTCCAGGATTTAATCCACCACCTCTGGTCCAGTCCAGACCAGCACTGCGTGACCAGAACCTGTGAATCCTGCAGCCGTCTGTCGTCTGCAGCTCCCAGGATCCGGGTCACACTGATTCTGGATCAGCTGCAGCCCAGCTGCTCAGCAGTGAAGATACAACTTGAAGGACGAGTTCTGCTTCAGGATTATTTGAGACTTTCCTGCCGGTCCTGTGAGCAGCAGAACTTACAGAACTTCTGACTTTGCTGCAAAACGTTCCCTCCATTTGCAGAAATCAGCAGTTGAAAGAGCAGTGTTGACTTCCGGGAAGTGAACTAAAGGCTTCTGGGAAATGTAGTTATTTAGACTTGCAAAACAACGAAGGCTTAATGAAAGAAAACTACAAAACGGTGGCACTTTTTTCTTAATACTGTACAGGTGGTCCTCAACTTACGACGGAGATCCGTTCTCACATGTCGTCATAAACCGAATTTGGTGTAAGTCGGAACGTACGTAAATAAATATGACGTACCTGTTTTACCAAGCGCATAAACTGATTTTCAACGTAAGTCCATGGTGATGGCCTTCCTTTTCCTCGATGCACTGCCATCAGAAGAGTCCTCCTTGCGTTT
>JARVGS010000222.1:11661193-11671544 GCA_031762315.1 Hypsolebias antenori | reverse complement strand
CTTTTTAACCACCTCAGTGACTTCAGCACCAGAGATTGGAGAGCCCGACCCAAAGTCCCCAGGCTCCGCTTCCTCAGCGGTGAGATTAGCGAAAGAAAATTACTGGTAAACCAAATCAATCTGTGATGTGACTGCCCATTCTCTCCAACACAGCATCCATTCCTCTGGAAACACTGGCTTATTTCTCTCATCAAGAATGATGCAAGTTTATGAAATTAGTGGAACCAACTCTCAAAGTACTTCTAGGTGGTATTTTTATTCAGAATAATTGGACACCGAGTTCAACGCCGCTTCTCTTTCTGTTACCCAGGCAGACTCTGCTGAGGCTCTGGGATCCACACTGAACAGTTTTGGCACAGAAAAACGTTTTATCGGCCAAACGGCTCCAGCATGGTTTGAGGGGAAAAAAGCAGTTTTTCTATCAGTGCCTTTATGTTGTGTGAACAAACTCCAGTTCTTTAGAAAAATAAATTAAGAGTAATGGCCAACCTCTTACTACTTCTTTTTAGCTATACTGTACTGTGTGTGTGTTTTGTTCACCAAACCAGTGGGGACGAGAGGTCCTAATCAGAATTCAGAGGGAAAAACTGGATGAAGTTTGTCGCATTCAAAGCCTGCCAAAGTCACCCAGGAACTGCTCAACCTAAATTGTTTGGCAATGCCGCTCATTGTGTAAAACATTTGTTCTTTGTTTTTTTCTGCTGTGGTCTTTGCCAAAGATTTATTCACTTGGCAATGCGTAAATTCAGTCCCAATATCATAACCTAAAATGTGTTTTTCCCTGTTTTTTGTGCTGTTTTGATTTTGCATATTGTTAAGTGTTTAGCATATTTCTTAGTTTAATGTATTTCTTAGTTCATATCTTAGATATTATTATTGTTTTCACTTTACAATTTAGACTTTTATTGGATGTAACTGTGACCCTGTGTACGCTTTCGTTCCACCACATGAGATGTGAATGACAAAGAAACCTTGACCTTGAAATCAGACTGATTTTTTTTTTACCTTTTTATTGTTTTAGACAATGTTTTAGTCGAAGCAGTTGTTTTTAAAAGCCTTGTATAAATTTATAATGTGGATAAACAATTGTTAAATTTTGATGAAATACATGTATTCTCAAATCAAAGCACGTTAGAGAAGTTGGTTTGAGGGTCATAATAGTGACACTGTTACATAAAAGTGTCATAACAGCGTTTTCAACAATTTCCTGCTGGATCATTAAAGTCTTATCTTATAATGTTTACAAACTACAACACAGTTGTGTTTAATATCTTCAGCTTTTGCTTTTTGCAAGGCCCATCCCTTTTCAGGAGACTTGTGTTTATGTTACTAATTGTTAATGTCATGTACAGAAACTGAACTTCGTGCTTCAGTAACTTTAACACCTGCCTCAGCATCAATATCTAAATAAGAAATGATCGTCCATCTTGCGTGACAAATGTTTTATGTGATCTGTTAGCGCTTGAAGACTGTGATGGAGATGACTCTCAGCTACTATCTCATCAAGTTTTAGCTTTATGTCTGTAAAGTTGCGTGAGTTATCACCAGTTTTTTGAATAGTCTATTCTGATTGTTTCATTAAGTGCATCTGTCGGTTCATGAGATATTATGCTAATAAACTAACAAATGCCTGTGTACACAAAGACACCACCACTGATTACATGATTTCATGGCAGCGACTGATAGTTATCAACTTTTTTTAAATCCAATAAACTCTGACTCATGGTTTAAAGATGGACAATAAAAAAGGAAATCTTTAAAAATGATTCTACTTGATCAGCAAATCTGTCGCAGCTAAAACCAACCTGTGATTCGCCACGCCTAAGCTTACAGGAAAACTAACCTCTAAACAGGACAAAATAGGAAAACTGATTAAATAAGTTAGCAAAAAATTAAAGGAAATCATTAAAACATTTTAATTATGTCCTATACCTTACACAATTATTGAGTATAAGCCACTAAAATGTTTGTTTAGCTGAAATCAGTGGTGTAGTCTATGATATGCGGGCATATAGAGTACACCCACTAGAAAAACTTAAGAATTTCAGTATACCTACTTAAAAGTACCAGTGATACATGACATATCATTAGGCATGTGTCACTGACCCGTTAAACAGCAGTTAAACACTTCTGTAACAATCTATCAGTATGCAGCGCTTGTTTATTACATTCCCTTGTCCAGCGAACGATTGTATGATTCTGTACTTACTACTTAATACTTGAACATGTTTTGCTTTATTTTATTAATTCTATAATGTGTTTTTAATACAAAGTCAACTGTTGTTCAAAGTTTGCTGTTCATTTATTCAAACATAAGCAGCAGAGAAATTTGGAAATGTTCAATGCGCTTAAAAAAAATTGACGATTACGTTGTACTAACCAGTGTACTTTGATCTCTAAGCACAGTATACGGAACGACCGCTGTAAAGTTATGTTTATGTTGTACATTGGACATTCGCATTCCATGGTTTCAGCTGTGTCCAATGTCCAATGTGACACTAACTTACCCACTACAAAAATGTAGACTACACCACTGGTTGAAATGTGAGAATTATGTAGAAGGTCACCACATTTGACAAATATAAGTTACCAAACACTCTTCATGTTATTGAACCACAGCAATAATCAAATATTAAACTGTTGAAACACTCCTAATATAAAGTAAGGCAACACTTTAAATCTAAAACTTTTTTTAATAAATAGCCACAAGTCAAATGTGTGTTTATAGTTAACAGCTATAATGTAAACCTTCAATGTTCCAGCCTTCTGATTCAATAGTTTTTCAAGGGTTTAGTGTATTTTCTTTTCAATGAATGTATCCCACTTGGCCATTTGCTTAAATAATCATGTCGCATTAGAAATGTAATTATTTAAAGGAATTAAAGTGGTGCCAACAAGATTTTAATGGTAAAAAGAATTGCTGGAATGTTCCATTGTTCTTATTGTATCACAATGTTGATGTGTGAGTCATAGGAAAAAAGTTGTTTACATTTTAATGCTAATTTTATATATTTTGGGTCAAATATCTCAGAAAATAAAACGCTATCCAAAATATGACTAAAATGTGGGCTCTGTGATAATGTCCTCACCAGATGTCTTGTCATATTCATCGTCTCTCTCTTTTTTTTTACTCTGTCGCCTGGTAAAGATGAAATATGACCTCTGTATGCCAAGCTATACTTGGCAGAGGTCACAATTCACTTTCAGTCGATTGGCTGCAGATTTACGCCTCGTCTCTCACCACCCCATAGTGCTGACAGAGGTGGAGGAGCAGCAGCCTCTGTAATCACAGAAAATTGCTGTGTAGGGGAGAAAAGATGTGTGAACTCTGCTTTGACGGAGCAGAGAGAAAAAGGTGTGCGGCTCCACACAAGTGTATTAAACAGCCTCGCTTTTTTGCTGTCCGTTAGCTCAAGTGGAGCCCTATTCACGTATACGGCCTTTGCATAGCAGCTGCCAAATGCGTGGGTCTGGTTTTGGCCCGGGGTGAGCCGTGTTTCACCTCTGAACATCATTCAGTGCCATATGCTGAGTGCTTGTCCAGTGAACGTCCTGAAATTGGCACACTGCTGAAACATAAATCTCCCAAGAGAAAGCATTTAACCTTTTGTTATAACTACAGCCTGCTTAGGAGGATACACACACACGCACAGTCAAACACACACACACGGAAACAATGATATCAGTTTCCAAGTGGCAGTGTTCCTCGGAATACGAGCGGGGGCCGGGAGAGAGAATGTGACATTTCCAAGGTGTGTGCTGTCACATAGCAACTATGGTAACTAAACTAAAAGGCTGTGAATTTAACTGAGTCACTCGGCGGCTCAGAGCCGCAGAGCTCCTCCTCTTCTAAAAGGAGGCGCACCCACCAGAAGTAAAAATTATTTTTAAACCCTTGGGCACCTGTTCTCAGCTGATCATTACTGGATTTTTTTTGCTCGGTGCATGTGCGAGCATTTGTTCAGACTTTGTTGCACCCTCCGTGCTGGTAAATTCTGAGTTTGTATCCTGAACGTGCATGAGCTGAGACTAAAGGAAACAGATTTGCAAACTGAGTTCTAAAATATTGAAGGTTGAGGACTTGGTGATGATTACAGAAGCAGAACAATGCAAAGAAACTGCAGTAACATGATGGTATTGATGGTACTGGGCTGCTGTTTAATACATTATATTATTTTACATTATTAGTGTTTAACATATATCTTATACCTTTTAGTGCAGGACTATTCAACAAAACTGCTCTTTTTTATTTTTATTTTTTATGACGTGGGCCAGATTGAAGTCATCAGCAGGCCAGAAATGGCCCACGGGCCGCCAGTTGAATAGCCCTGTTTTGGCATTTGTTTAGCATATATCTTAGTGTATATCTTAAATACTTATATACTGTTTCTTTTTATACTTTATATTTTTGCTATTTTTTGAGTGTAAATGGGACCATGAGTAAACAATTTCATTCCACCTCATGTACCACATGTGATGCAAATGACAATAAAGAACCTTGAACCCAATAACACTCGGTCAGGTCATCTGGACAGTTTCTTCTTTTTTTTTGGTGTGTGTGTGGAAAGATGTTTCACCCTCTATCCAGAGGGCTTCACCAGTCTGAGGAGTCCCAAGTCACCACTTTGGCTGTGGCTTCCTGTGTGGGAGGCGTCAACGGGAGACAGAACATCCCCCAGAAACCATCTTACCAACAGCAAACTGGTTGGTCCACTAAAGGAGTATACTGCTTAGTGGGGACAACAGTTTACTTGGGACTCCTCTGACTGATGAAGCCCTCTGGACAGAGGGCAAAACGTCTTTCCACACACACCAAAAAAAAAAAAAAAACTGTCCAGATGACCTGATTGACCATTATTGGATTTTGTCCTTGGATGATTGAGCATGAACTTTGATGTCTTGAACCTTGATTTTTTTTCATGTTTTAACCAATTTCTGCACAAAACTGAACAGAATCCAAACAGTTGGACTTAAACATAAAACTAAATCTTTACCAGTTTGTCGTCACTTCAATGTAATAAAAGCGACACCTCTTCATTTTGCTTTTACTCTCCCAAGGCAAAACAGTCTAAATATTTTAGAGGTCGTTTTTTTCTTAAGGACTGAACAAGGAAGCTTAAAATGTATCCCAATTCTTTGTTCATCCGTCAAGTGGGGTTTTATTTTTGCATAAAGGAAAGTGTTTCAGGTTTTTTTTTTTTTTTAGTTAGACTGTTATTAGCTATTAATTGAAATGTCTTGTTTAAACTATAGCTCGCTTCTTCTGATTAATGATTATACAATCTTGATGGAAATGCAGTAAATTCCTGCCAATATTTAAGCCGCTGTTGTTTTGTTTAATATAAAGTGAGACTGTTTTCACAGAACGTCAATGGGTTTATTTTTAGGTGACATCTACTTGGCCAGTGTTCTTGTTAATGTTGTCATGCTTACTAGCATTACAGTCAACTGCGTTGCCTCTGTTACTTCTTTTAACTTGTGAATGTTTTATTAAAGAAATTCATTTCACAAATGTCAGAAGAGAACACAGACACTAAAAAGTTGGCTGGATGAACTCCAAACCAAACACATACGAATGTATGAGAATTATAACAGCAATTATTTAGATGTCAGTGTCCTGTTTAAATATAGAAAGGTCAAAAAGTTTGAGTTACATCAGGCTACTGTATGTTATTACTGTACGTGAGCCATGTTCAACAAGAGCAGCATTGTTCAAGCTCCCTGGTTTGGCATGGGTCCACTAGTGGAGGGTGGGACGTAAAAAAACATACCGGTAATCAAATTAAGCTTATCATTGAATCCAGGCTCGTGTAACGTATTTTATGAAATGCTGCCATTTTTACATCATATCCACTTCCTCAACGTTTCCCAGAGCAGCCATATTTTGAGATTTGACATATTAGGAAAAAATTGTGTTTGTCTGAAAGTGGCAGAATCCTGGAGCCATGGGTCCTGCACTGAAAGATCATCCAGTGGAAATAGAGTAAAGGAAAAATGTTACACTTAAACAGAACTGATAAAAAAGTCAAAAGTGAATTTTAACCTAAACACTCCTGAAGCCAAAAATAAATCTCATGTTTAGATTGTGAAGTAAAACAGACATGGTGGTGATGGTGGTATCATGATGTGGGCTGCTGCTAGCGCAGGTTTACCCCAACCATTGACGTCCAGTACAAGTTCATGCAACAAAAGTATATATTTCATGCCGCAATAATCAAAACTCAATAACACATATGACAGCAACCCTCAGGATGGTAAAACCACACAAACCAGTCATTCACCAGATCAAACTTTATGACCACTTCATAATTGCTGACATGTTTTTTTGTAAAAGTGTGTTGTTTTTAGTCATATTTTTAGGACAACCCCCTTGGACAGAGGGTCATAACACCCTACATAACAAAACACACTTTATAGAATGGGTTATATCATGTTTGGTTTCTTTGAAATTTAGCATTTATTTCAGGCAACATATCAAATTCTTCTTTTTTCAGCTGCTCCCTTCTTCATGGGTCGCTGCAGCAAATGAACTCGCACAAAGACTTGGCAATTATTTTTACACCGGATGTCCTTCCTGATTCAACCACAGACCACCGAGCTACCACAACCCTCTGTGTGGAGCAGAGAGCTGCTATCTAGGGCACTTGGGGGGGGGGGGGCAGATGATGGCTTAAGGGCCATGCTCAGGGGCCCAGATTGGGGCAAATGAGGGTGGAGACGGGTGTGGGTGCTTCACTGTTCCCACTCACATTTTGATGTTGGTCCGGGGAGTCAAACCAGTGACCTTCTGATCACAGGCTCACCTTCTCTAACCTCTGCGCCACTACTCCCTCTAATTACTATATCATATTAATAAATTAAAATGTTTGCTACGTTTAGCTCGCATAGCTTGCTGTTAATCCAACCTTAAATATCAAAAGCGACGATTTGTTTTCTGAATCATTTTAGGACAACACTCTTAACTGTTTTTAGACCAAGGCATTGTCTACTGATGACACTAGTTTAAGATGCTCTTACTGTTCCATCCATGTCCCGACCGGCTGCTGACAGACTGACGTCCCCAGTATCTGCCCATGGAAAAGTTCAACTGGTTTAACAACCCAAAGTTTTTTTGTCGTATTATTTCTGTATTTATTTGGTTACCAACAGTAACAGAACTACAGTGGTGTTTAAAGTTATATAGTGTATGCAAGATCAAATAGTTGCAGGTTGACCTGGTCACTTTCAAGTAATACAATTTATGACGCATATCCAAATAATGGCTACACCTTTATTGTTAAAAATATCTTACTCTACATTAGTATCAGTGTCTTTTAATAATGTAGTCATAAAAAGGGGATTTTTTTTTTCGAAGAGGGAAGCAACAACTATTCAAATATAAAACTAGTCTCTACTGTTAAAAAAAAGGGTTTTGTTGCAGAACTTCATTAAATACAGAAGGGAAACATAAAAGACAGGAAATAACTGCATCAGTCTCTGGCAATGAGAGTTTGAAAGTCAGCACAGTTGGCACACCGAGTCCAGTTTTGCTTCTGAAGAATCTGTGGAATGCTTTTACTCTGCGGGCCATCCGGCTCGCTCTCACACACACAGAACAACTGGACAAGAGCATTGCAGCTGGTTTTAGTTACTTTGTTCAACAGCTGTGCAATACTATTAGGAATAATTGTTAGCAAAAATAAGACGAGACGTCTCTATAAATAAACACACGGTGGCACAAAGGGTAACTAGCTGATGCCTTTCTTTATGCCCAAATAGAGTTTTGTCCTGGCTGTGGTATTAATTTGAGTTATTGTATGTGTGTGGCAGGACTGTTCTTACTACTGGGAGACGGAGCAGACACCCACATGCATAAACACACACACACACACACATACATACATGCAGACAAAAAAGATACAAAAGTCTCATTATTTAAAATCTTTGGCTCATAAGGAATAGGAATTAAAGGCAATCTGATGCAAATCAGCCCAAGCTTCTCTTATTTTTCTGGAAAATCAAACATTTTTCATCTTGTTTCTATAAAGGAAAGTCCTATCTTGTTAATTGTTTAGTAGAGCTGCACGCTTGCCCTGTAGACATGGTCTCCTTTTCCACACAAAGTGTATTATTTACATTAGGCTGGTAACCTAATAGCATCCTTTCCCTGTTAGAAAACAGGAGCCGCAGACGTGTGTTTGTTCTCAAGCGTAGAGGTTAAGTCTCAGTCAGCACTGTGTCTGCTGTGGCTGCAGTGAAATCCCATCCAGGAAAACATCAAATCAATGGCTGCTATTAATTAGTCTACATCAACCTGGAGCTGCTGAGAAACTTGTGTACATGAACAGAACAGGAACACGTCTTACTTACAGAGCTGTTTAGAGGTCTTGGATAGACAGACCTAAGCTGAAGTCCACAAGGAAATCACATTCCTGGCATCATCAGACCAAACGGGAATGACTCCTTCAAATTATGTCTACTTTTATGAGGTTAACTGACAAGTAAGAAAATGTTGCAGAATCTGATAGCACTTGTGGTCTTAAGTTTCCCCACTCTGTCCAATGTTCTTGTGCATCTCTCAGCCACTACAGAGGAGCAGGACAACACAGTGCAACACAAAGCATTCTCACAGGTGTCGAGTTAAGTTATGCAGGTACACAAGTTTAGATTTCTCTCTATTTTCCAGCAATGCTGTTCGTATTGACTGAAGTGAGGATAGGGATAAGGAAGCATGCCTCAATGAATGGCTAATGGATGCGAAGAACACAATGGAGGTTACCTGGAAAGTACCAATATAGAAGCACAAGTAGCGTCCTGCCCAAGGGCCCCATGTACAAAGGGTACATATGCATAAATACGTGGCCTACGCCCATTTTTCATGCAAAACCTCAGATGTATGAAGAATAAAATAATTGTGAAAAAGTGCACAGCCCCACGCCAACTTCAAGGCTGGTGTACGCACATTTCTATGGTTATTGGTCAACTGGCAACACAGAAGTGATGCTGTGAAACTTTTAATGATGTAAAAACTATTGTTGTACACACCAGACACACATGGTGAACAATTAATACTTCAAATTGTATTGAATGTCCACTCAAATCCACTAAAATTTGACAAGTGGACACAAATCATGCGCAGAGGTGCAGAAAATACCTCTAACAACAATGGCTGTAGCCTTATTAGAGGATATAGCAAATAGCGTAATTCGTTTAGAGCTTGTATTTAGAGACAAAAAGGATTTTTCTGGCCCACAATGATGACTGACTGTTGGTCATCATTCACTGACTGGCCATTTTAGACTGATAAGGACAATCCTTTTGGAACTGTGCTTGGAGCTGTGGCCGGTCCTGGAGCGCTGTATAGCGAGGAGCCATGTTTTGCCTGTACACATACAGATGTTGACCACCTTGAGGTTCCTAGGAACAAGAGCATTCCAGAGGGAGCTGGCAGCCCAACTGGGACTGTGCCAGTTGACCCTGAGTCGAGCCATGCCAGCTGTGTAGGATAGAATTATCAGTATGTCAACCAGGTATATCATATTCCCTACCATGCAGTTGAATAGGTCAACATTAATGCACAAATTGCAGTGACAGCCAGTTTTCCTAATCAGAGCTATTGACTGCACACACATTGCTATAAAAGTACCACCACAGGATGAATATTTTTGTTAGCAGGAAGCTTTTTTATTCAGCCCATGTGCAAATGAAATGTGATGCACAAAGGCAACTAACCAACATTCTGGCGAGGTGGACTGGTTCAACGCACAGTTCATTCATTCTAATGAACAGCATGGTTGGGAACAGACTGCAAGCTGGAACAGTGGTCAGTAAATTTATTTAATCGTCCCAATAATGCTGACCTTTTCCTTTTTTTGTTTTTCTTATTTCTGCGGTAGTGCGCTGCTCTGACCTGACAGCATTTACAGCTTTGCACACATTGTTCCACTCACTCCTCTTGCACTTGGCACTAATACCAGAGGATAACATGCCAAACAGAATGATTTTACAAGCCTCTACCTCATTTAGAAACATCTCCAACTCACATTCCATGAAGATCCTCTTTTTCACGCATGTAGACATGCTTTAAGACAAACCAGCCACTAGAGAGCACAAGCCAGTGTATCTCTTGTGCTGGTCCCAAGCCCGGGTAAATGGTGAGGGTTGTGTCAGGAATGCCATCCAATGTAAAACACTTTTGCCAAAACCATAATGCGACTTCATCAAAGTGAAACAATACCGGATCGGTCAGGTTAACAACGACCTCCACCGGTGCTGTTGACAAACAGGGTGCCGGTGGAAATTGTGCTACTGTTAGTCAAAGACCACGAGGAGGGAAACGTGTCAGGAGACAGAGGGAGAGGAGGAAAGTGAA